>ONZH01028889.1:0-24978 GCA_900303285.1 Rhinella marina
TGCTTATGCTTTGACCTTTCACTTTCGCTTTTTGTTGGCTGTCATTTGAATTGTGTTAAAGTAAACCAGTCACAATGAAAATACAATGTAAGCAGCAGGCCCCATGTTATAGAGCAGCAGGAGCTGAGCAGATTGATATATAGTTTTGTGGGAATTAATTTTTAATATATAAATTCCTGCTCATTATGGGCTTTGAAGTCCAGGAGGCGGTCCTATTAGTGATTGACAGGAGGCGGTCCTATTAGTGATTGACAGGAGGCGGTCCTATTAGTGATTGACAGGAGGCGGTCCGATCAGTGATTGACAGTCGTCCCTCTATGAGGAGGCGGTCCTATCAGTGATTGACAGCTATCTCTGTCTCTACCGTCATAGAGGGAAGGCTGTCAATCACTGATAGGACCTCCTCCTCACAGAGGGAAGGCTGTCAATCACTGATAGGACCTCCTCCTCATAGAGGGAAGGCTGTCAATCACTGATAGGACCTCCTCCTCATAGAGGGAAGCCTGTCAATCACTGATAGGACCGTCTCCTGGACTTCAAAGCCCAGAATGAGCAGGAATTTAAACATATATATTAAAAATTAAACTTAATCTTTTCTCACAAAACTATATATCTATCTGCTCAGCTCCTCCTGCTCTATAACCTGCTGCCTTCAGCTCACACACCATGTTCAATGTGACAGAATCCCTTTAACCCTTTCAGCCCCGAAGGTTTTTTCGGTTTTGCGTTTTGCGCTCCCTGCCTTGATACAGCCATAACTTTTTTATTTTTCTGTTCACATAGCTGTATGAGGGCTTGTTTTTTGCAGGACAAGTTGTACTTTCCAACGCCACCATTTAATATTGCATATGGTGTAGTGGGAAGCGGGACAAAAATCGGGTGAAATTGCAAAAAAAAACAACGCAATTCCGCCACAGTTTTAAGTTTTTTTTTATTTACGGCATTCAATGAGCGTTAAAACTGACCAGTTACTTTCATTCTACAGGTCAGTACGAATCCGGCGATACCTAATATGTATAGTTTTTCTAGCATTTTGATAGTGATAAAAAAATTATAAAGTTGGACATTTTTTTTTTTTTCCCAGTTCTTGACCCCTATAACTTTTTGGTATTTATGTGTACGGAGCTGTATGGGGGGCTAATTTTTTACGGGGCGATCTTAACTTTTTATTGATACCATTCTGGGGTGTTTGACTTTTTGATCGCTTTTTATTTAATTTTTTTTTTTTAAAGCGACAAAAAATGGCGAATCGGCCATTTTGATGCTTTTTTCCGTTTTTCGCTGTTTTCAAAATGGGGAATTTTTTAAAAAAATTTATATAATATAGGCGTTTTCGCACACGGCGATACCCATGATGTGTATTTTTTTATTTTTATTTTTAATACTTTTATTTTTATTTTCATTTTCGTGAAAGGGGGGTGATTTGAACTTTTACGTTTTTGTTTTTCTTTTAAAACTTTATTTTATTTTTTTTTACACTTTTTTATAGTTCCCATAGGGAACTATAAGAAGCAATCATTTGATTGCTTATATCATAGACTCCAATGCACTTACAATGGAGTCTATGATGATTTTACTGCTTTCCTATGGATCCTATTACAGGCAAGGTCTCCATAGGAAAGCCTATGACAGGGGCTGCTGCAGGCACGCTCCGGCTCCTCCGATCGCCACACGGGGGAGCCGGAGAAACACCGGAAGCATACGCTTCCGGTGTTTGCTGCCTTCGGGTGCCGCGGTCAGGGGTTAATTGTCCGCGAATGGCACGTTAGCCGGTCGCGGACATTAGCCGCGGGTGCCTGCTAGTGGGATATGCAGGTCACCTGCGGCCATGCATGGGGCGGGCGCCATCTTGAAAGTCCCGGCCAGCGCCGTACTAGTACTTTCCACGTGAAGTGAATGCATAGCACCCGCACTGAATCCTGATCTATTCATTTCTATGGGTCTATACATGGGCATTGTTTTTCACGCATCATTTCTGTGTCACGTGAGAATCGCAGCATGTTCTACATTCTGCGTTTTTCATGCAGTTCTGGCCTCATAGAAATGAATGGGGCCTCAGTGAAGAATGCATTGCCACCGTATATGATGCGTTTTCACTGATGGTTGCTAGGAGATGTTGTTTGTAAACATTTTTTTTTTTTTCACATGGATAAAAAACACATCAAATAGATTGCACCGGCATAGAAAAAAACTGAACAACTCGCTAAATGGTGCAAGTTTCACTGAACGAACCCTGAGCCAATCCGTATCGTTTGTGTGAAAGGCCTTATACAGATTAGGACAGTTCAGAGCTGGTCAGCAGCCGTTATGTGAAATGTGTCCATTCATGAAATGTGCTAATACTGCCTCAAAGGAAGCCTTTGTAGGAAATGCTTAAAGGTGTGTCTCACAAAAAAATTCTACAGTTTTAAAACCAGCACTTTTGCATGTAATTAAAAATTTTGTACAGCCAGTGAGCTATTCACCAAAATGTAACTTTATAATGCCACTTAATTTCTCATTTCTTTGACCGACTCATTAAGAAGGCCGCACATGCTCCGTTTTATCCTTCACTGCCTCCTGAGCTGTGATAGGGAGAGCTGAGACACTCCCCCTGAGCTGTGATAGGGAAAGCTAAGACACGCCTCCTGAGCTGAGATAGGGAGAGCTGAGACACGCCTCCTGAGCTGAGATAGGCAGAGCTGAGACACGCCTCCTGAGCTGTGATAGGCAGAGCTGAGACACGCCTCCTGAGCTGTGACAGGCAGAGCTGAGACACGCCTCCTGAGCTGTGATAGGCAGAGCCGAGACACACACCCTGAGCTGTGATAGGGAGAGCTGAGACACGCCTCCTGAGCTGTGAAAGGTAGAGCTGAGAGACGCCTCCTGAGCTGTGATAGGGAGAGCTAAGACACGCCTCCTGAGCTGTGATAGGGAGAGCATGGACACGCCTACTGAGCTGCAGCAGAAGAGACACTCCCCTTGAGCTGTCAACTTGATATAAATCTAGCAGAGCAACGAATGTGGAGATCTCTGGATCCATGTGAGGTACAGGGCTGGTTCTAGCTTTGTTAGAAAGCTATTGTCATATCTTATATGTTGTCTTATTTTAAATTTTACATTATTCATTGGATAACCACTTTAACCCCTTCGCGCCCAGCGCCGTACATGTACGGCGCTGGAGCGATGCGGGCACATGGCGCCCGCTCGCAAGTGCAGCGGGCGTCATGGCCGGCAAGTCTCTGCTGTTTCTAACAGCAGAGACTTGCCGCTACTTACCGCCATCGGCGGCGTCTTCCTTGGAGTTTAGATGCCGTGATCACAGCATCTAGTTGCGTCTCAACCCGGAAGCATTCGCTTCCGGGTGGTGTACAGACACCCCGTGTGGCCAATCGGGGTGTCTATACACCATATGAAAACTGTAATCCTCGCTGGTGAGGATTACAGTTTTCAAAGTGCAATTCTTATTCTGGCCACTAGATGGCAGGCCAGGATAATAAATGAGCAATTCATGGATTTCTGAGTCTATAAAATCCATAATTGCTCATAAAGAAAGAAAAAAAAAGCCACAATATATAAGCCCATATTTGAGCTTTCAAATAGTAAAAAAAAAATAAAATAAAAAAATGTTAAAAAATATATAAAAAATAAAAAAGATATAAAAGTTCAAATCACCCCCCTTTCCGTATAATTAAAAAATAAATACCTAAATAACAATAAATATAGACATCATGGGTATCACCGTGACCGAAAACGCCCGTACTTTTAAAATATATAAAAAAAAAAATTCCAATACGGCGAATTGTGTGGCGGAAAAAAGCGTCCAAATGGCGATTTGCCGTTTTTTGTCGCTTTTTTTTTTCTAAAAAAAATTAAATAAAAAGTGATCAAAAAGTCATACACACCCCAGAATGGTATCAATAAAAACTTCAGATCATCCCGCAAAAAATGAGCCCCCATACAGCTCCGTACACATAAATACCAAAAAGTTATAGGGGTCAAGATTTGACAAGGAAAAAAAAAAAAAAAAAAAAGGGCAACTTTCTAATTATTTTATCACTATGAAAACGCAGGAAAAACTATACATATTAGGTATTGCCGGATTCGTACTGACCAGTAGAATGAAAGTAACCGGTCAGTTTTAATGCACATCGAACGCTGTAAATAAGAAACCCGTAGAACTGTAGCGGAATAGCGGTTTTCTTGCAATTTCACCCCATTTGGAATTTTATTCCCGCTTCCCACTACACCATATGTAATATTAAATGGTGGCGTTGGAAAGTACAACTTGTCCCGCAAAAAACAAGCCCTCATACAGCTATGTGAACAGAAAAATAAAAGAGTTATGGCTGTTTGAAGGCAGGGAGCGCAAAACGAAAATGCATAACCAAAAAACCTCCGGGCGCGAAAGGGTTAAATGTTGTAAGATGTTGTAAATTTGTCTGATAAAGCGCATTTCAGGGAACCCGAAGATGAACATAATATCCAAAAACTGGCCAAGTCCAATACTCTGCCTCCAAAATGTTGTGTCTGTGCCGCTATAGGAGGACCCTTGGGAACAAAGAAGTGAATAACTATTCTAATATGACTGGAATTAGGAGTCTGAGGTCAGAGAGGCCTGGAGGTAAGAAAGCAAATAAATCTGTGAGTTAAAGTGGAACTTTAAGGGGCACACTGAAGCTACAGGGGCAAATTTATCATGGGGAGACTTCTTGGGTGTAGTTTACTCCAAATTTATCAAATGTTGCACGTTGTTTGATAAATTTGCCATATCTGCCCAATCTGGGAAAAACCACCACTTATAAGGGCACCTTTACTGAAGCCCTGAGGGAGATATGTGGACACGGGCACAGGACCCATGGTGGGCAGCACTCTCTGCCCAGAATGCAGGTTGGGGGGTACACTTTGGCCAGGACACAAGGCTGGTCAGGGGTGTTCTCTCGCTGTTCACCAAGGTTGGTTGGGTACAACAAAGGTAATAGAAGCAGATTCACGTCAAGACTCCAACAAATCTTATCTTTATTTAGATGCCAAACACAAGATAAAGAAGAAAAAAAAGTGAGAAATAAACCGTTCCTCCAGACGCAGGCTGTCATAGGGCGAGGCTGCCTCACATCACTGTTCACCAGAACAACTCAATAACCAAGATCCAGTCGTGGAAATCATAGGGTGGATGAGGAGTCCTTGTCAAGAGCTAGAAGAAAGCAAGGTATAGGACATCATGTATGATGGACCTCCTCACCGGTGCTGAACACCCAGGATTACATTCTGCATTGTAAAGATGAGACAGACCTCTGCTAGAGCTGGCTGGGACCAGAGAGGCAGGAGTGGAAGGGGATGAGACCAGAAGGCCACAGACACTGGATTCTCTGCAGTTCAGTTTATCTAAGGCGGCCATACACATTCATCAGATATCGACCGAACGATCGCTCAGCCTATATCTATCCCTCCCGACTCCCACATACATGTTCAGATTATCTCCCGGAAATAGAAAAAAGGATAGGACGAAAATATTCACTGCCCGAATTTGGTTGTTACTTTACTTTTGGCTGCTTACTTTAAGGGGCCACTCTGGTTGTCATTATGAGGTCTGTCTGGTCACTATCTGGTGGTGGTGGTGGGGGGGCACACTGGCCCCTTGCTTACTATCTGGGGGGGGCACTTTGACCTCTTGCTTACTATCTGGGGGGGCACTTTGACCTCTTGCTTACTATCTGGGGGGGGCACTTTGACCTCTTGCTTACTATCTGGGGGGGGCACTTTGACCTCTTGCTTACTATCTGGGGGGGCACTTTGACCTCTTGATTACTATCTGGGGGGCACTTTGACCTCTTGATTACTATCTGGGGGGGGGGCACTCTGGCCTCTTGCTTACTATCTGGGGGGGCACTTTGACCTCTTGCTTACTATCTGGGGGACACTGACCTCTTGCTTACTATCTGGGGGGGCACTTTGACCTCTTGCTTACTATCTGGGGGGGCACTTTGACCTCTTGCTTACTATCTGGGGGGCACTTTGACCTCTTGCTTACTATCTGGGGGGGGCACTTTGACCTCTTGCTTACTATCGGGGGGGGGGGGGGCACTTTGACCTCTTGCTTACTATCGGGGGGGGCACTTTGACCTCTTGCTTACTATCGGGGGGGGGGGCACTTTGACCTCTTGCTTACTATCTGGGGAGGATTTTAATCACAGTCTTACACATCACACAATCACTTTCTCCTGAGAACCATAGGAGTAAATATAGTACATACCATGCGTCTCATTTTCAGCATCTTCAGCTGCCTCCATTTCCTCCTGGTCCACTGGTGGGGGCTTCTGAGGATACTGCAGAACACAGGATTTATACTGGGAGTACTGGGGCTGATCAGGTACGCCCCGGATATTTCCCGCCTGGGGTCGAGAGCAGGTATATGGAGCACCTTGTATGTACATATCATTCCATGGAGAGGGGTGGAAGGCGAGTCCACCTGCTGAGGAGAGGACAGTGAGAACACACGTCATACGTAACACGTCCCATCATCTGATAATCCACAGACGTGGATTACACCCAGCACCTTCTGCAGGTTCTTACATGTGGTGAATCGGACACATATTTACTAGAAGATCTGAAGTAACTGGAGGCTGACCCCCAGACCTCGGCTGTAGATGTACAGTGAGATATGTCACCAATATGCTGAGTATTAACCCTTTCCAATGGGGCTCATCCACATCCGGCTAATCTGACAGCTTTTCTATCTGCAAATATACCTTGTTGGCATGTAAATGGGGTTACAAAAACCAACACTCCGCTCATGTGCACTGGACGCGGATATTTGGTGAGGATCTCAGCACACGTTATGTCGAAATCCTTAGAGGCTATGTACACCTTTGGAGTCAATTTTTGTTTTTATGATTGCATTTAACTTATTTTTGGCTAAAAAAATCATATTTTCAATTCAGCTGTTTAGTCACAAAGGGTTAACCATTTGTCTAGCTGGGTGACTGGTACTTTCACTTTCACTTTGTGCCGGTCATCTAATTACCCTTATCTGTAAACTACTGAGAGGTCATAAACACTTATTTAAGCCACATTCTTATCAGTAAGGCAAGGATTGAGCTTTAATGAGTGTTTATAAGGTCAGAGAGAAGAGATAAGGGGTCTGTCTGCTCCTCAGAAGACGGAATTGAGAAATAATCCACAGGCAGCTAGTACAGCTTCTCAGCTCTGTACAGAAAAAAGGATTCCATATTGTTAATAAAGACCAATTGAAAAAGGTCAAAATAAGTATAATGCAATAATAAAAAATTGCCCAAAAGCTGTACATAGCCTTTAACACATCCTGAACGTGTCAACGGGGTCCTCAGGCTGCAAGACTTCAGATCTCACTGCTAGCCCTGTATATTGTACATCAAATAAAAAAAAAAAAAAAACTCCAAGGGTGCAGCGCATTTTAGGTTTTCAAATAAGGGTCCTCCTCTGCCTCTTAATGAGCGCAGATCGAGAGCTGCAACATGTCCATAGGAGCCATTTACACGTGGCAATTATCAGGACGTAAAAATTATTAATGCAATCGTTCTCCTCGTACAGTTTTCATTTGTTGGCAGCGTGTCCGGTTTACACGGAGTGATGTGCTGCCGACAATGATGTGACATAAAAGAAGCAATCGCCCGACTAACAATGAAGAAAGTGGTTTGTCGGGTGATCGGCAGCGTGTTTATATGGGCAATGAAGGGGCAAATCCAATAGAAATAGTCACCCTCATACACATTACACAGCTGTCATCTGAATGAGCGTCAGTTATTTACAACTTACTATCAGACAGCCCACAGCAGCAAAACAAATACTGAGGGTTTGCTACAATGTTTTAGTGTAGATAAAATATATCCACATGGAACCCAGGCTACTTAAAGAAGAACTCCCACAAAAAAATGGATTCTCTGACCTGCAAGAAAGGTACATGATATGATCTGTAGTGAATGTCATTTTCTTACCAGTGTCTGTATTTGTGAGTTATATCTCCCTGATGTTTCTCATCTGTGTCATGTGACCAGCAATCACACTCACCAACTGACACAGCATCTTACGTGTGGACAGGAAGTCTATTTCTCTATGTATTCCTATGGGAGCCTCACTTTCAGTCTCATAGGAATGAACTAACTGGCTTCCTGTCCTGGGTCAGTTGGAAATGAGAGAGTTGGTCACATGACCCAGCTACAATTAGAAGAGAGGGGGTAACTCACGAATACAGTCACTGGTAAGAAAATTACCTTCACTACAGATTATATCATGCACTTTTCTAACAGGTCAGAGAATAAAATTTTTTGCCGGAGTTCTTCTTTAACCCAAAGAGGATTACCTTAGATACTTTACAACTCCCAGCATGCCCTGGTAGCTGTAGGCTGTGAGCATGATGGAAGTTGTAGTTTTGCAACAGCTGGAGGGCCATGAGTATAGCAAAGCCTCCGCTGTAAGTAGTATTAGGTCAGAACTGGTTTTTAAAGAGGACCTGTCGCTACTAAATGCAGTGCAATAAGAAAGCACCATGTTATAGAGCAGGAGGAGCTGAGCAGATTGATGTATAATTTTGTGTGAAAATATTTGGTAAATCCGGTCATTTATACCTCTGCTTTTTCCACCTCCTGTGAACAGCTATTGGTACAGGAGGGCGGAGTTATCAGTGTGCATACACGGATAGCCGTCAGTCACTGATGACCCCTCCCCCTGTACCTATAGCTGTTCACAGGAGGTGGAAAAAGAAATTATATAAATGTATAAATTACAGATTTTACTAAATATTTTCACACAAAATTATATAAATCAATCAGCTCGGCTTCTCCTGCTCTACAACGTGGTGCTTTCAGGTTGCATTGCATTTTGTGGTGGCAGGTTCTCTTTAAGAGGATTTTATACAATGGACATTAATGACCTGTCCACAGGACAGGTGACATAACTGGTCACTGGGGGGGGGCCCCACCACTGGGACCCTGTGATTATCTGAAAGGGGGTCCTGATGGTCCCATTCCTCTGGAATACACAGCTGCATTGAGGAGTTTGGTGCAACAGTCAGACATGTGCTCGAACACTCCAGTCAAAGTCTAGGGGACCGGATGGAGACAGCTGCATGCTGCGCTCAGTAGTTTCCATCAGCGCCAAAGACACTGAATAAAGTGGCAAGGCGCAAGCTAGACCGCTATTCTGACCTCTAGGAAGTAGGGAGGGAAGGGGGGATATGCCCACTAAGCCAATCACTGGGCAACTGGTTGAGGGGGCGTCTCCTACTAGGGACCAGAAAGCAAAGACCAGTAGGGTCCCCTTTTATAAAAAGTTTTACTCCACCGGACAATCCCTTTAAAGGGGTCCTCTCACTTTAGTAAGTTGCATTTATCATGTAGATAAAGTTAATAAAAGCCACTTACTAATGTATTTTGATGACAGTATTGATTCGATTCATTTTTCCATGACATTATACACTGATTGTTTCCATGGTTACAGACCACCCTGCAATCCATCAGTGGTGGTCGTGCTTGCACACTATAGAAAAGAACGCTGGCCTCTCTGGTGGCCGGGACCATCGGAGCGCACATAGGCCGGTGCTTTTTCCTACAGTGTGCAAGCACAACTGCCACTGATGGATTGATATGTCACTGTGACATATGAAACTTATGGACGTACACTTTACTAAAATATGATATTTATATATTAATATTTGCGTTGTTCCAGACACTTCCTGCACGGATTCTTATTGTGTCGCACTCGAGATGCAGGAAGAGTCTGCACGTGTTGTGACAGGACCAGTCAGACACATTAACACTGATCATGGAGGCATCTGCTGCTCCGTGAGGACAATCGGCTATTGTCTGCGAGAGGCAGATGAGGCACAGGCTGAGCGGAGGAGGCACCGGGGAAACATGAAAGAGGGGGTTTCCAGATGTGAAGCTAGGATAAGTCATCAGTATCTGATGGGTGGGGGTCTGATACACGGGTCCTCCGCTGATCAGCTGTGCTCCTGTGATGGCCGAGGCCTTCTCCATGCTCACCAGGCACAGCGCCGTACAGTGGTTGTCCTTGGAACCAGCCCAGACCCATTCACTTCCATGGGGCTGAGCTGTGCCTAGGCCATGTGACTGGTAAACGTGTCGTCACTTGGCCTAAGGAAAACCATGAGAAGGCCGCAGCGCTACTCCGAGTACAGCTGATCAGCGGGGGTCCTGGGTGTCAGATCATGAAAAGCCCTCTAACATACTAACCCCTTAGTGGCCAATACACCTTATTACGGTGTTCACTAAGGGGCCTTAGGCGAGGCTGACGCCTTTTTACAGCAGGCTAGTGTATTCGAAGCACAGGACTCCCATGCAGCAGAGAGCAGGGTCTCGTCTCTCACATGAGAGCCAGGATCCTGCTCTAACAGCCTAGATTGGTAGAAGCACCAATCCAGGGTGTTTAACCCCTTAGATGCCGCAGTCAATAGCGAAGTGGTTTAGAGGGAGTGGGCTCCCAAAGTCAATCCATGAATGAGATTGCGAGTGCCAATGTACTCACATGGCAGCCTGGGCCCTAATTGAGCCCCCTGACTCCGTATCAGGCTGTGTCTCTCTGGAGCAGCCTGCTGATGACTGTCAGTATAGCTCTGACAATATAATACTCTGTACTGCATGTGCAGCACAGAGTATTATAGAAGCAATTAAAAAAATCACCAACTGAAGTCCCCTTGTGGGACTAGTACTGTATTTTTCGCCCCATAAGATGTATTTTTTTCCTCACCAAAGTGGGTGAAAAACGTCACTGTGTTCCATGGGTGAATACTATTGAGCGCTTCCATTATGTACTGGAGGACCGGGAAGTGGTGAAGGCTCTGTACTCAACGCTCCCTCTTCCTCGGCTGTGCTGTGGCTGCGCACAGTGTGAGGACATTCTGTTAGCTCACGCTGTGCGTTTCGGGTCACAGAATAGCCGCGGCAGAAAGAAAAGAGAGAGAGTGCTGGAGGCGAGGAGCAGCGGCGTCCGGGGCAGGAGAGGTGTTTTTTTTTTTTAATGTTATTTGCTCTATGGCTGGGGGCTGATCTGAGCCATGGGGGTCTCATCTGAGGTCTGAATGGGTGGGTTCTTATTTATATTGGGGCTATTAGCTGGGGTCTTATTGGGGGGACATTCACATTGGGGTCTGAGCTGAGGTCTGATGTCTAGTGAAAAATATTTGTTTTCTTATTGTCCTCCTCTAAAACCTAGGTGTGTCTTATAGGGTGAAAAATACAGTAAATGGTTAAAGGGGTTGGTCAGTTTCTTATATTGATGATCTGTCCTCAAAATAGGCTATCAATAGCAGATCGATGGGGGTCCAACTCTCGAGTTCTGCCTTCTCTTCACTGTAAACCTGTTCTGTTGACATGGCATTTAAAAATGCCACCTAACCGCGATTTGAGCGGGCACCACAGCCGCCGGATGCCTTCTGTTTTAAACAGCAGACGCCCGGGACTAATATATGTGATAGACGATAACGTTGATCGCATACATTTTACCCCTCAGATGCCATTGTCAAATGAGACCACGGCATCTGAGAGGTTAAAGACCACGGAGCACGCGTGTTCTGGCTGCCCCTGGGGAGTATCGGGGGAGTCGGATGCAGTGTACGGCTGCCTCTGTGCTCAGGAGTAGTACAGGGCTCCTGCACATAAGTTCCTATAAAGCCCCTGCCTCTGGCAGGGCTCCATAAGAACACTGTGAAATCCACGTAGACTCCAATACTAATGCAATCGTATTTTTTGCCCTATAAGACGCACCTAGGTTTTGGAGGACAATAAGAAAAAAAATATTTTTCATTAGACCTCTTGCCAGACCAGCAATCAGACCTTCAATGTTAATCAGACCTCAGCTAACAGCCCTAATAAGACCCCCAATGTTAATAAGACCTCAGATCAGACCCCAATGTGAATAACCCCCAATCAGACCTCAAATAAGAGCCCCATGCCTCTCATCAGCCCCCAGCCATATGTCAGCTCCACTTCATCAGCCTCATGTCAGCCCCCCCAAGCCTCAGATCTAATAAAATAAAAAAATCCACTTACCTCTCCTGGACGCTGCCACTCCTCTCCGCCCGCGCTCTTTCTTCTCCCTGCCGCCGGCTGTGCTGTGACCCGGCGTGCACAGCGTGAGGTCACAGAGCGCCCTCACGCTGTGCGCAGCCCTGCACAGCCGAACTGAAGACCAGGAATCGGTAAGTACAGAGTCTTCAACGCTTCCTTGTCCTCTGTGCTAATGAACGCTTACATTATGGAAGCGCTCATTAGCATTCGCCCCATAAGACGAAGGGGCATTTTTCCCCCATTTGGGGAAAAAAGTGCATCTTATGGGGCGAAAAATAGGGGAATAACCGCTTGCTATAGTTCCCTAGGAGAACTATTTAAAAAAAAAAAGTTTTTGTGACATGTTAAATAAAAAAAAATAAAATAAATTATAATAATAAAAAAAATAAAAATTATATATATTTATTAAAATACATAAATAATTTACAAAACTATCATGGGCATTGCGGTATGCAAAACTGCCTGTACTATTAAAATGTAAAAATATTTATCTCATATAGCAAACAGCAAAACAGAAAAAAAGTCAAAATGGCTGATTCACTGTTTTTTGGTTGCTTCACCTCCCATTAAAAATTTTTACAAAAAGTGATCAAAAAGTTGCCCCATAATGGTGTCAATTAAAAGTACAGATTGTCCTGCAAAAAATGAGCCCTCGCACGGCTCCTTATGCATAAAAAAATAAAATAAAAAATAATATGGGTTTCAGAATATGGCAATGCAAAGGAAAAATATTTTCAGTATTAAAACAAGAAAGACGACATATGTGATATCATTGTAATCGTACTGACCCAGAGAACAGGTGAAGGGTCCCGCCGGATCCGTGCTGCCGCAGGTGCACGTGTGGGGCCAGAACCGCGCACCGGGCCCACATGTGTTAGACACTGTCTCTTACCTGTCCCAGCAGCTCGGAGACCACAGGAGGAGGAGGATGGCGCGCACAATGGAAGGGAAGATTCCCCACAGCGCCCCCTGCTGGAGAGAGCTGTGAGAAAAGTGCAAGGTGACGGATCTGTCATGAACTCCATTGAAAGTCAATGGAGGACGGATCCGTTTACTATTGTGTCATACCGAACTGATCCGTCACCATTGACTTGCATTGGGGATCATTCTGGATCCGTCTTGGTGCAGATAAACAGTACGGAGAGAAAACCGCAGCATGTTGCGGTTTGCTCTCCGGTCTGGAGACGGAACGGAATGCTTTTAGGAGCGCTCTGTTCTACTCAGTTCAGTTTTGTCCCCATTGACAATGAATGGGGACCAAACTGAAGCATTTTTTCCGGTATTGAGCCCCTATGACTGAAAACGCCAGTATGAAAGTAGCCTTATAATTCCAACCCATTTTCTAAACAATTTTTTTCCCCACTTCCCCTTACAGTAATGGCGAGAGCCCCCCACCTTCCTCTCTGTTTATAGCTCTGCACGGGTGCACCTATGGGTGAAGCTCAAGGGTTGTGTGCCCATAGTCTCCACTAGGGGGCCCTACACCAGTTTCATACCGATTAGTTACCTGCGCCTGACTGGAGCACGATATGGCCGGCCGGACGCCCCTGCAGGTAGCCTCCTGGGTTTCCGTACGCCAGCATGCCAGTGTTGTTGGCAGATACGGCAAGGAAAGCCGTGTCATCAGGAGAGGTCGGTGTGAGGCTATGCACTGGAAGACGCTGGTACTGGGAGTACTGGGGCATCTGGAAAGGTCCCAGTGAGTTAATTTGGTGGAAGTACTGAGGAGCATATCTCATAGATGCCGACATCGTCTCTGGTATCGGGGACCTGCACACAGAACAACAGACTGATCACATAATTAAAGTTTTCATTTTTTAAGGAGGCTTTCCACCTTAAATCCTCAGGGGCCGCCCCTTTAGGTCAGGTCATCATTTATAGTCAACCATTTTGTGCATCTCATTCCAGGAAAGCTGGGTGACAATCCATTCGTCCCGACATTACACCTTGGACAATCCTCTCAGTAGTTACACCGTAATCTGCACCTGTAATGGTGGCCATAATGACCATGGGTGGTCACCCAGCTTTTCCCGAATTAGATATTACTAAACATTCTCCCTATATCGCGCCTGTAATAGTAGTATGACGGTATGTACATACTCCTGAATATTATAGGAGAACATGTCGCCCTCGGAGGATGGGGGTGGTGTGCAGGTGCTTTCTGGGGTGTCCAGCATCAGAGGAACCATGTGACTGCTGGGGTTAAAGGTCATAGACATGGGCAGGCCAATGCGCCTCAGCGGGGGCGGGCTGTGGAATGTGGGCGGATACTCCTGGGAGGGCGGTAGGCAGATGGCCCCTGGTGACCCCAGACAGGACCCTGCAGAAAGAAGGGCATTCGTTAATTACTTATAGATGAGAAGAAGTACCACTATTTTCTAACCCAAATTATTATAATCTTTATGGGTCCTTCAGTCCACCCATTCCATGTACTCCTTCAGACACCCACCTTTGAACCCACCCTGTGATGCTCTCCGTGACCTTATTAGCGACCAGCATCAGGCAGCTGCCGCTAAGGCTACAGTTGATTACAGGACCACCCTGACTTTATACAAATCCCTGCGCTTTCCAAGGATTCGGCAGGTACCTACAGTTTGTGCCGTGTACACCCACCGGAGCTGCTGCTGTTTGAAGTGCAAGAAGAGCTGTGCTGAGAGGAGATCTCCGCCGACTGAGACCGCTGAAGAAGTGCGCTAGGCACCAGAGACAACCTAGAAGGGAGAGACGGAGAGAGCTGAGAGGAGGCAGCGAGTGAACATAAGTGTGAATAGCAGGGAGCTCCAGCAGAACAGAGTATTTCAGGACAGGAGAGGCTGGTCTTGCATGGGAACCTGACCTCTCTGCACATATGAGGATTGGCCAGTACCATTATACTGATGGCCTATCTTATCTGCTCTGCATGGGTGTGACAACCTGTTCCTCTGCCAATCCGGTGCCAGGATTACACAGCTCCATCCACTGTGTAGTGGACAGAACTGGTAACTGCAGCTCTGCTCTCAATGAAGTGAATGGAGGATGAACTGCAGTAACCAGCTCCATCCAATACACAATGAACAGAGCTGACGGTGCAGGGTGTCAGAACCCTGCAAATTACATATTGTTGGCTTATTCAGAGTAAATGCCATCAGTATAAAAGTACTGGACAACCCCTTTAAGTAACTGGAGCACTATCATCATGCACAGAATGAAAATGGAGGTCACACAGTTACATAGCGGGAGTAGCAAGGTCTTCCAACAGAACAGAGAGTTTCAGGAGAGAAGCACAATCTTGCACTTAGCGCAGTCAATAAAACAATTGGATAGAGAATCTTTCCACAGCAGCACAGAGTACTTCAGACACAATGTAATACCCTCACCCATTTCTGACGCCTGATAGTGGACCATAGGGGTGATGACCAGAAGTGACTGCAAGGGAAACAGCTTCTGGCCGGGAAAGTGCAGATGAAGAGAGAGTGGCACTCTCTGGGTGAGACATCCCCATAGAGCTGGAGACTGTCTTCTTGCCACCTTTAACGGAGGTTTTTTCACTTTTGCGCCATTTGGCTCGTCGGTTCTGAAACCAAACCTAGAACGAGTTCAGAAATGAAAGAACAAGGAAACTGAGAAAATACGCTGAAAAATACCAGACAAAACCCCCAAATCGTAAACCCACTGGGGCAAATTTTTTATTATTATATTGTACTAATTTTGAGCTAAAAATCATTTTTTTTTCAATTGGTCTTTATTAAAAATGCGAAGCTCATTTTTCTGTACAGAGCTGAGATGCTCTAGTAGCAGCCTTTGGATTTTCTGTCAGCTGGGGAGCTGAAGGGCTCCTTATCTCTGATCTCTGACATTATAAACACTCATTATAGCTCAGTTCTTCTCTTACTGATAAGAATGTGGCTTAAATATGTGTTTATGACGTCTTAGTAAATCAGAGATAAAGTTTGTTAGATGCAAGTGAAAATCACCAGTCACAAAGCTAGAAAAACAGTTAACTCTGTGACAGAATGGCTCAATATTTTTAACCCATTCACGACTGCTCACTGTGTATATACGTCCTATCTGCACATGCCCCGTGCCGATAGCACGTATATACATGTGCAGGCAGCGCTTTAATCGCAGTGCTGATCACCACTGGGATTAAAGCTCCTGCAATCTAGCAGGAGCAGGTCGGGGACCCTGAGGAGAAGACAGGAGCGGTCTCTAAGGAGACCCTGATCAGCTCTGCCTGTGTATAATGCCCCCACAGAAGGCTGTTTTGCCCTGTAACTGAGGCTCCTGTGGATGCCCCAGTTACAGTGGAAACAGTGGGGGAAGGGGGGGAAGGGGGGGGAGAGTCAATTTTTTTTTTTTTTTTAATTTCTTTTAATGACCTCCTGGGGGACATATTATGTGTCAAAAATAAATTAATATAGAAGTAAAAAAAAAAAAAAAGTAATAAATAAAAATACAAATAAAAAGCGTAAAAAAAAAAAAATTAAAAATGCAGTCGCCAACGGAAACTGTCACCATAGTCGCCCCGTTCAATAGAATGTATACATGTTATATATCAAAACGATCGTCACCAAATAGGGAACTCATTGCAATAATTAATTTTTGTTTCAGTTTTAATATTTAAGAAATAAAAATCTATAATTTAAAAAAACAACTTTTTAATAAGAATTAGCGGATTTCGTCCAAATTAAACCTAAATAAAATATATAAAAATGTCTAAAAAAACAAACATTCTAATAAAAATTCCTAAGTGTCAAGTAAAAAAAAAAAAAAATTGCAAAAATTATTTTGGTAGTCAAAAAAAAATAAAAAATAAATAATAATAATAATAATAATAATAATAATAAACCACCACGTGCACAAAATCACAAAAAGTTGCCTGGACATTCAGGCCTTTTATAGGCCCAGTCATGAAAGGGTTAATAAAGATCAACTGAAAAAAAAATAAAAATAAGCTCAAAATGATTAAAATGAAAACAACAAACATAGCCTCTGAGGGTGTACAGAATACAAACAAAGCCGGTCTCTGATCCTGCAGTCTTGTGTTGCTCCATTTTGTCTGCCTCCTCCTCTTCTTCATAAAATGCAAACACATGAGCAGCACATCGCTGCAGGATCAGACTACATAGTTTGACTGTAGTCTGTAACCATGGAGACACACGGGTCTACATAAAGCTGCAGACACAAAACGGCAGTGGCTCAATGTAGCCCAGGAGGATGGCCTGGTAAAAAATAAAAGTATAAGCACCCGCCCCCCCCATCAGTTACCATTATTCTCTGTGGAGTGACCCCAATAATGTCAGCAATTTCCCTTCTCTTCTCACTGTCCGGGTAATGGTCCTCCATAAATATTCGCTCCAGCTCCTGCAGCTGATCTACACGATGGTCCGAGGAATGGACGGAATGATCAAGATGTAGAGACGTTAGTGGAGAAATTACACAGGTTCTACAATACATTTGGAAAGTCTTCAGACCCTTTTGCTTTCCTCACTTTTTGTGTGAAATGTTGCTTCTTTTTCTAAAATAAAAAAAAAATTAATTTCCCTCAATCTACACTCAATACTCCACAAAGAGAAAGTGAGAACAGAATTTTTGAATTTTTTGCTAATTTATTAAACAGAAAAAACCTAACAATTCACATGGACATAAGTATTCAGATCCTTTGCTCTGACACTTGACATTTAAGCTCTGAGGCCTTCCATTTCTCCTGATCATCTTTGAGATATTCTACACCTTGACTGGAGTCACCTGTGGTAAAGTCAGTGGATCGGAAGACACAGCCCTGTCTGTATAAGATCTCAGAGCAAAGACCAAGCTATGAGGAGGAAAGAACTGCCTGTAGAGCTCAGAGACAGGATTTTGTGGAGGGTTAGTTCTGGAGAAGGGAATAAAAAAAAATTTCTGCTCCATTGTAAGTTCCTAACAGTATAATGGTCTCCATAATTATTACATGGAAGAAGTTTGGAACAACCAGGACTCTTCCTACAGCTGCCGCCTCTCCACCAAACTAAGTCATTGCAGGCAAAGGGCCTTGGTAAGAGAGGTGACCAAGAACCCAATGATCACTGGGTGAGCTCCAGAGATCCTTGGTGAAGATAGGAGAAACTTCCAGAAGTCCAACCATCACTGCAGCCTCCACCAATCTGGGCTTTATGGCAGAGTGTCCAGAAAGAAGCCCCTTCTCAGTAAAAGACATATGAAAGCCGCCTGAAGATTTTAAAAAAGAACCTAAAGGACTCTCAGACTGTAAGACATAAAAGATTCTCTGCTCTGATGAAACCAAGACTGATCTTTTTGGCATCAATTCGAAGCGTCATGTCAGGAGGAAAACAAGCCCTGCTCATCACCTGCCCAATACCATCCCTACAGTGAAGCATGGCGGTGGCAGCATCATCCTAGGGGGACAGGGAGACCGGTCAGGGTGGTGGGAAAGCTGAATGGAACAAAGTAAAGAGATATTCTTAATGAGAACCTGATCCAGAGCTCTGTGGACCTCAGACTGGGCCGATGGTTCACTTCCAACAAGACAATGACCCTAAGCACACAGCCAAGACAACACAGGAGCGGCTTGGGGACAACTCAATGCCCTGAAGTGGCCCATCCAGAGATCAGAACCCAATGGAACATCTCTGGAGAAACCTGAAAATGGCCGTTCACCGACGGCCTCCGTCCAACCTGACAGAGCTGGAGAAGATCTGCAGAGAAGGTGTGCAAACCTTGTGGCCTCATCCTCAAGAAGACCGGAGGCTGTAATCACTGCCTAAAGAGGCTGAATACTTACAGTATGTCCATGTGAGATTTTAGGTTTTCCTTTTCAATAAATTAGCAAAGATTTCTAACATTCTGTTTCTCATATGTTTTTTTTTTTATTTTAGTATAAGGCTGCAAAATAATAAAATGTGAAAAAACTCAGTGTCTGAAAAGTTTGCAAATGCACTTTATCTGCAATGAAGTCACTACCGCACAGAGCAATATTAACACATATATTTCCTGTAGCTGACTGTCTCCATATCTATATCCACACTGACAATTCTATTTACAAGAGAGAGATAGAGAAATGAGATATTCTCATCTGTGGGTGGCAGTAATCTAGTATACTCATGTATGCAGGAGAAAACGATAGTATAGTATTGTATTATTTGACATAGGAGCAGTATTATAGTAGTTATATTCTTGTATATAGAAGGCAGTATTATAGTAGTTATATTCTAGTACATAGGAGCAGTATTATAGTAGTTATATTCTTGTACATAGGAGCAGTATTCTATTAGTTATATTCTTGTACATAGGAGACAGTATTATAGTAGTTATATTCTTGTACATAGGAGACAGTATTATAGTATTTATATTCTTGTACATAGGAGCAGTATTATAGTAGTTATATTCTTGTACATAGGAGCAGTATTATAGTAGTTATATTCTTGTACATAGGAGCAGTATTATAGTAGTTATATTCTTGTACATAGGAGCAGTATTATAGTATTTATATTCTTGTACATAGGAGCAGTATTATAGTAGTTATATTCTGGTACATAGGAGCAGTATTATAGTAGTTATATTCTGGTACATAGGAGCAGTATTATAGTATTTATATTCTTGTACATAGGAGGCAGTATTATAGTAGTTATATTCTTGTACATAGGAGGCAGTATTATAGTAGTTATATTCTTGTACATAGGAGGCAGTATTATAGTAGTTATATTCTTGTACATAGGAGGCAGTATTATAGTAGTTATATTCTTGTACATAGGAGCAGTATTATAGTAGTTATATTCTTGTACATAGGAGCAGTATTATAGTAGTTATATTCTTGTACATAGGAGGCAGTATTATAGCAGTTATATTCATGTACATAGGAGCAGTATTATAGTAGTTATATTCTTGTACATAGGACCAGTATTATAGTAGTTATATTCTTGTACATAGGAGGCAGTATTATAGCAGTTATATTCATGTACATAGGAGCAGTGTTATAGTAGTTATATTCTTGTACATAGGAGCAGTATTATAGTAGTTATATTCTTGTACATAGGAGCAGTATTATAGTAGTTATATTCTTGTACATAGGAGCAGTATTATAGTAGTTATATTCTTGTACATAGGAGCAGTATTATAGTAGTTATATTCTTGTACATAGGATGTAGTATTATAGTAGTTATATTCTTGTACATAGTAGCAGTATTATAGTAGTTATATTCTTGTACATAGGAGCAGTATTATAGTAGTTATATTCTTGTATACAGTCATGTATTATAGTAGGTTCTACAGTTACATCTACAGGGCTCACCGATATTGTATAGGGTACGGCTTTTCTTCCTGCTTGGTGCTGCTATCTCATCAAAACTTTCTCTAAGGCATTTGCTCTTTGGCCGGTCTCCTTCTAGTCCTGTATCACATACAAATGCTGGCAGTTTACAGGAGGCCGCACAGCGAGTGGAGCGCCGTGGCATGGGAGCCATTGTCGGGAAGGCACCCGCCATTTTCAGGTTGACCGGCTGGTACTGTTCTCTTGTAGTAAAGAAGCGGGGATCCTGAGGAGCCTCTGTACTGTAGTTACCATAACATCCACCCGAGGAGGCATCAGGCAGAGTCCCACATACTGCCAGGAGACTCAGCTGGCAGTGCCCGCCATCAGCTGCTAAACTCTGGGGGGCGTTAAGGATGAATCCTCCAGGGTCTGAAGACTCCAGGTGATCCCTCTGTCCTGTTACAATCACTGTGTTGTACTCGGACGACTCTTCTCCTTCCTGCTCTGTGCACAGCAGGGACGGCTCTTCCTTTGAATCTAGAGAACAAGAGGTGACCATGATGTTGGCATCTTACATTTAAATGCATGGCTACACAGAGCGGATCTAGGAGCCGATTTACCGCAGATTTCTGCACGTCAGTTTATGTTCTGTATTTTTGGCATTGTGTGGAAGAGATTTTTCTTTAAAAATCCTCCACTTCTCTGCTGCTGACAACTACTGCGGATTTGCAGCATACGAATCCGCGTCGGCAATAGAAGTGTGTGTTCATTCAGGTCTTCTGACAGCTCAAACCTTCCACATGCGTGACACCTCATCTGTGGCTCATGACCACACGCAGGACCACGCATTCAGTGTCAGTGGTCCCACGTTTGTAGCAGGAGGTTTTCTCCAATGTGGCATAACAGAGGATATGGAAAGGTTTTTAACCCAAGCCTGCAGCGTACTGGGGCAAATTTTAGGTTTCCATCTTTTAAGGAGCTACAGAATGCAAATAAAGCCTCAGTCATACCACGTCTTATAGCGATAGGCATCCCCACCCCCGTATACAGTGCCAGATACATGTGCCCCCTCAAGTGCAGCCATACCCGACCTCATTCCAACCCTATGAGATGAAGCAGTATCACCGTGTGCTGCCGCCACCTGCAGGATGAGTGAATTATCCCTCCTGTCTATGGTCAAAACGTGTTAATACATGCATATCATCTACCACTAGGTGGCGCTGTGACAGAACTTACTGTAGCTGGGGGCTCAGTCTTGTACAGGATATACCAGCAATAACCTTGGTCGGACTCCCCAAACCTCTGAAATATTACTTGATTTAAACCGTGGTTATCCCTTTCACGGCCCTGGGCCTGAAAGGGTTACTTGGCTGTAATCGTAAGAAATTATATCTGCATCGATCGGCGACATGGAAAATCACTCCCATCATTCCCGTGAGCAGAATCCCTAGCCAATATCCTCTCCTGTTCAGATGTCAAAAATTCAACTCAACCTTTACTTTGTTTCATCTGTTCCTAGGAAAGCTGAGTGACAATCAATATGGCTGCCATTACCGCTCTTACGGGTGTTGACTCGTCACCCAGCTTTCCCGGTCTCCTGGCGTTCCTGCCTAGGTCAGCATTGATGTTGAATCCACAGACTCCACACAGACCGGAGCTGCCGTTCAGAACTGTAAGGCTATGTTCACACAAGCAGGTCTGGTTCAGGAAAAACGGTCCGCGCAAAGGCTGCGTTTTTTGTTTTTTTTTTAATCCGCGCAGCCTCTGCCCATCTGAGCTGAACTCGGGGCATCATGTGATGACAGGACGCGACCGCACAGCATCACTATCACAGCCTCACACGTGCAACGATCGATCCGGAAAATGCATCCTTCATACGGAACGTATTTCTCCGACCGCACGCACTCCTTACATTGGACCTCAAGCACACGACGTATGTATGCTGCTTTTCTCAAAACACGTATTTGTAAAAAGTGAATGTAAAAAAATGAAAAAATTTTTGGGGATGACCCATTGACTTCAATTGGTCCGTATTTTTCGGCTAAGAATACGACATGTTCTATCCTTTGCGGAACAGACATACTGATGCGGAAGACACACAGACTGTCCATCAGTTTTCCGCATCCATGTATGATCCGTAAAAGATAAAACATGTCCTATTCTTAGTTGGAAAACACGGATCCACGCAAGTCAATGGGTCTGCAAAAAACGGACACAACATGGACATCATTCGTAGTCTGAGAGGACCGCAGAATACATACTGTTATGTGAATTAGGCCCAAATCAGGCGCAATCATTTGCTTTCTGTCTGTCCATAGGACTCGTTTTTGGGACATGTTCACATTTCATCTGAATTGCAACGGATATTCCGCGCCGAAATCCTTTTATATTTTACCGCTCATTGTTTTCAATGGAAATCTGCGCCAAAGCTCATACGTGCATTATCTCAACTGAATATGATCTGCTTGCGAATCTACAGCATGACAAACTGCAAATCCGTCAGTGAAATTGGAGGACCGATGCTGGATTTCTTCCGCAGCGGATTCTTCCAGTGGTAATATCTGCCATGTGAACACGTCCTTAGCAATATAGTAACGAGAACAGCGTTAGGGCTCATGCACACAAACTTATTTTTTGTCCATGTCCGTTCAATTTGCGGAACCATTCATTTTAATAGGGCCGCAAACAAACGGAAATGACTCCGTGTGAACTCTGTATCCGTATGTCCGCAAAAAAATAGAACGTGTCCTTTTCTTGTCCATTTTACGAACAAGGACAGGCATTGTTACAATGGAGCTGCAAAAAAATGGATATAACACGCACATCATACGTTTCTTTGCGGATCCGTGTTTTGTGGACCACAAAATACATACGGTCGTGTACATGAGCCCTAACTGGGCAGACCTGAGCGGAGAAGACATGAGATGCGTGCAGACAACACTACAGTCACCAGATAATTTATTTTTATCCATCATAATAATTAAAAGAATAAAATGTTCTGCAAGCAGCAGTGAGGGGCTCTGCAGGCAGCACATGGGGGGAGCAGTGAGGGGCTCTGCAGGCAGCACATGGGGGGGGAGCAGTGAGGGGCTCTGCAGGCAGCACATGGGGGGGAGCAGTGAGGGGCTCTGCAGGCAGCACATGGGGGGGAGCAGTGAGGGGCTCTGCAGGCAGCACATGGGGGGGAGCAGTGAGAGGCAGGCAGGAGGGGCATGGGGGGAGCAGTGAGGGGCAGGCAGCACATGCATGGGGGGGAGCAGTGAGGGGCTCTGCAGGCAGCACATGGGGGCAGGGCAGGGGGAGCAGTGAGGGGCTCTGAGGCAGCACAGCACTGGGGGGGGAGCAGTGAGGGGCTCTGCAGGCAGCACATGGGGGGGAGCAGTGAGGGGCTCTGCAGGCAGCACATGGGGGGGAGCAGTGAGGGGCTCTGCAGGCAGCACATGGGGGGAGCAGTGAGGGGGCTCTGCAGGCAGCAACATGGGGGGGGAGCCAGGCAGCCATGAGGGCTCTGCAGGCAGCACATGGGGCAGCAGTGAGGGGCTCTGGCAGGCAGCAGTGAGGGGCTCTGCAGGCAGCACATGGGGGGGTGAGGGGGTGAGGCAAGCACATGAGGGGCTCTGCAGGCAGCACATGGGGGGAGCAGGTGAGGGGCTCTGCAGGCAGCACATGGGGGGGAGCAGTGAGGGGCTCTGCAGGCAGCACATGGGGGGAGCAGTGAGGGGCTCTGCAGGCAGCACATGGGGGCAGCAGTGAGGGGCTCTGCAGGCAGCACATGGGGGGGTGGGGGGCAGTGAGGGGCTCTGCAGGCAGCACATGGGGGGAGCAGTGAGGGGCTCTGCAAGGCAGCACATGGGGGCAGCAGTGAGGGGCTCTGCAGGCAGCACCAGCAGTGAGGGGCTCTGCCAGGCAGCAATGGGGGAGCAGTGAGGGGCTCTGCAGGCAGCACATGGGGGGGAGGGAGGGGCAGCAGTGAGCTCTGCAGGCAGCACATGGGGGGGAGCAGTGAGGGGCTCTGCAGGCAGCACAGCACATGGGGGGAGCAGTGAGGGGCTCTGCAGGCAGCACATGGGGGGGAGCAGTGAGGGGCTCTGCAGGCAGCACATGGGGGGAGCAGTGAGGGCTCTGCAGGCAGCACATGGGGGGGAGCAGTGAGGGGGCTCTGCAGGCAGCACATGGGGGGGAGCAGTGAGGGGCTCTGCAGGCAGCACATGGGGGGGAGCAGTGAGGGGCTCTGCAGGCAGCAGGGGGGGAGCAGATGGGGGGGAGCAGTGAGGGGCTCTGCAGGCAGCACATGAGCAGGGGGGCTCTGCAGGCAGCACATGAGGGCAGGCAGCAGGGGGGGGAGCAGTTGCAGGCAAGCACAGGTGGGGGGAGCAGTGAGGGGGCTGGGGGCTGCAGGCAGCACAGTGGGGGGCAGCAGTGAGGGGCTCTCTGCAGGCAGCACATGGGGGGGCAGCAGTGAGGGGGCTCTGCAGGCAGCACATGGGGGGAGCAGTGAGGGGCATCTGCCAGGCAGCAGCAAGCATGGGGGGGGGAGCAGTGAGGGGCTGCTGCAGGCAGCACATGGGGGGGGAGCAGTGAGGGGCCTCTGCAGGCAGCACATGGGGGGGAGCAGTGAGGGGCAGTGAGGGGCTCTGCAGGCAGGCACATGGGGGAGCAGTGAGGGGCTCTGCAGGCAGCACATGGGGGGGAGCAGTGAGGGGCTCTGCA
>ONZH01028890.1:0-32737 GCA_900303285.1 Rhinella marina
TTTATAGAGCAGGTCGTTACGGACGCGGCAATATCTAATATGTATACTTTTTTTTTATTTATTTAAGTTTTACACAATATTTTTGAAGCACAAATCATGTTTTAGTGTCTCCATAGTCAGAGAGCTGTAGTTTATTTTTTGGGCGATTGTCTCAGGTAGGGGCTCATTTTTTGAGGGATGAGATGACGGTTAGATTGGTACTATTTTTGGGGGCATACGCTTTTTTGATCGCTTGGTATTACATTTTTGTGATGAAATGTGACAAAAAATGGCTTTTTTTAGACAGTTTTTATTTTTATTTTTTACAGTGTTCACCTGAGGGGAGAGATCATGTGATATTTTTTGTAGAGCAGGTTGTTACGGACGTTGCGATACCTAACATGTATACTTATTTTTATTTATTTAAGTTTTACACAATAATATTATTTTTGAAACAAAAAAAATCATGTTTCAGTGTCTCCATAGTCAGAGAGCTGTAGTTTTTTTTTATTTTTTGGGCGATTGTCTCGGGTAGGGGCTCATTTTTGGCGAGATGAGATGGCGGTTTGATTGGTACCATTTTGGGGTAAATACGCCTTTTTGATCGCCTGCTATTATACTTTTTGTGAGGCAAGGTGACAAAAAATGGCTGTTTTGGTATAGCTTTTTTTTTTTTTAATTTGCGTACACCTGGCGGGGTGGACCAAGAGATGCTTTTATAGAGCCGGTCGATACGGACGCAGCAATACCTATTATGTGGACATTTATTTATTTATTTTACTTTTTACACTTCTTTTTTACTTTCTTTTTACACTTTTTTTTTTTTTACTTTCTTTTGACATTTTTTTTTAAATTTATCAAGACCCATTTGGATCTTGAAGATCCAGTGGGCTTGATGGCAGCTACTGACCGCAGCATCTATGGGGTTAAACAGCGATTTCAGCTGTAGAAGCAGAGTGTGAGCTGTAATTACTTGCATTTTGGACGTACAGTTACGTCCAAATGCACCAAAGGGTTAAAACCGCACAACCTTAAAAGGTGAGTGCATTAGTACTGTTTATCTGTACACATTTTACATTGCCTTCATACAATTCTGCATTCTCTCTAGGCTTGAGAGAATCAAGCTTTGTATCATAAATCCAAAGTCAATTAGTTAAAAAACTAACAAAGTTTTTGAACAAATCTTTGATCCAAAGCTCATTTTCCTCAATCCTAATTGTCTCTGTTCTAGTTTTTTAAAGACCATATAAGTCATATGCAGAATATATTCAATTGGCCACGTATTTGCTGTTAAATGCTGGCTTTCAAGAATCTCTGAGGAAGAGATTTAACGTGAGGGACATTTTTTTAATTTTTTCCAATTTTTAAGTTTTTGCAGGTGTCTGCATTGTTGTAACTTGTACTTTACTTATGATGTTTGATAAATTTGGTGCATCTTTAAGTCTAAAACATCTGTCTTGAGATGTTAGTCCTTTTTTTAGTGCCAACACTCCTCAGCTCAGACCCCCAATATTAATCAGACCTCATCTCACACCCCCAATTTTAATTAGACCCCCAAACAGACTTCAGATCACCAACTAAATCAGACCTCAGATCAGACCCTCAATGTTAATTAGACCTCAGCTCAGACCCTTAAAGGGGCACTATCGCTAAAATATAAAAAAAAAAACATGATATAAAACATTAAAAATAGTTTTTATATGTATAATTAAGTTTACTATATGTGTATTGTGTTTTGTGTATTTAACATTTTTTTTTACTTTATGGGGGCTGCCATTTTCATAGTCACGTGTCTATGTGTCACTGAACGACACATAGACAAATAACTTACGGTCGTATGCTCCATTCCCAGTTGGGACAGAGCCGACCCTATTGAAAAATCATGGGAGTGCTGAGTATGTGTAAAGCGCAGGCGCTTTACACATAGATAACCTGCCCCCTCCGGCACCATGTTATTGAAGACTTCAGTAACATGACACCGGAGGGGACACCCATCACAGCCCCGGAGTCTCCGCTCTCCCGGAGAGCAGAGACCTTGGGGAAGCCGGCAAGGGACCAATCAGAGTGGTCCCTTGCCAGCAAGCGCTCCAATTGGTTAGTCTCTGCAGACTAACCAATCAGAGCGCTTCAGTGCTAAAATGCCGGTTTCAGGCTGCGATCTCCACTCCCCTCCTGCGCTGTATTATATGATGGCAGCAGCTCAGGATCGGAGCCGCTGCCATCAGCAGAGAGTGTGAGCTGTAATTACCAGCACCGATTTCAGCTGTTTAACCCCATGGATGCTGCGGTCAGAAGCCGCCCGCAGCATCCATGGGGTTAAGAGGGAGGGAGCTCCCTCTCTCTTCCATCGGGCCGCCGCTGCTGCAGTGGCAGCGGCCCGATGGTTACCATGGCAACCGGACGCTTTACAAAAGCATCCTGGCTGCCATGTACCTAAGGCTGATCAGACCCTCAGGGTCTGATCAGCCTTAGTGTAGCACTCATACAGTGCATTGCAATAGATTACTATTGCAATGCACTGTATAGCCATCAAGCCCACTGGATCTTCAAGATCCAAATGGTTCTTGATAAGTTAAAAAAAATGTAAAAAGAAAGTAAAAAAAGTGTAAAAATAAAGTTAAAAAAAGTGTAAAAAAAATAGTTTTTTTAAAAAAAAGTAAAAAAAAGCGCCCTTTTTTCCCCAAATAAAGTAAAAAAAAAAAAGAAAAAGTAGACATATTAGGTATCGCCGCTTCCGTATCGACTGGCTCTATAAAAGTATCACATGGTCCACCCCGCCAGGTGTACGCAAAAAAAAAAAAAAAATATACCAAAACAGCCATTTTTTATCACCTTGCCTCACAAAAAATGTAATAGCGGGCGATCAAAAAGGCATATTTACCCAAAAATGGTACCACTGAAACCATCATCTCATCCCGCAAAAAATGAGCCCCTACCTGAGACAATTTCCCAAAAAATAAAAAAACTACAGCTCTCAGACAATGGAGACACTAAAACATGTTAGGTATCTCCACGTCTGTAACAACCTGCTCTACAAAAATATTACATGAGTTAACTCCTCAGGTGAACACAGTAAAAAAAAAAATAAAAACAGGGTCAAAAAAGCCATTTTTTTTGTTTCAAAAATGATATTATTGTGTAAAACTTAAATAAATAAAAAAAATGTCATGTCATGAAGGGGTTAAGACTGCACTGTGTTTATTTTCCCTGTACTGTGACATCACTGTGTTTATTATCCCTGTACTGTGAAATCACTGTGTTTATTATCCCTGTAATGTGATGTCACTGTGTTTATTTTCCCTGTACTGTTACATCACTGTGTTTATTATCCCTGGACTGTGACATCGCAGTTTTTATTATCCCTGTACAGTGACATCACTGTGTTTATTATCCCTGTACAGTGACATCGCTGTGTTTATTATCTCTATACTGTGACATCACTGTGTTTGTTATGCCTGTACTGTGACATCACTGTGTTTATTATCCCTGTACAGTGACATCACTGTGTTTGTTATCTCTGTACTGTGACATCACTGTGTTTGTTATCCCTGTACTGTGACATCACTGTGTTTATTATCCCTGTACTATGATGTCACTGTGTTTATTTTCCCTGTACTGTGACATCACTGTGTTTATTATCCCTGTACTATGATGTCACTGTGTTTATTTTCCCTGTACTGTTACATCACTGTGTTTATTATCCCTGTACAGTGACATCACTGTGTTTATTATCCCTGTACAGTGACATCACTGTGTTTATTATCCCTGTACAGTGACATCGCTGTGTTTATTATGTCTGTACAGTGACATCGCTGTGTTTATTATCCCTGTACAGTGACATTACTGTGTTTATTATCCCTGTACAGTGACATCGCTGTGTGTATTATCCCAGTGCAGGAAGAGGTAAGTGGTCTGTGTTTGTGTGTTTGTTTTCTATTTTTCAGGGTCGTGAATGCAGAGGACTATGTCGGATTCGGTGGACTACGTCGGACTGTTTTATACTTGTGTGTGTGTGGGTTTTTTTTTACACTACTACAGTTTTAGTAATTAGGGCTATCTACAGACGGCCCTGATTACTAATACTGGGCTTAGTGCTTGTCGGTATGGCAGGCCAGCACTAACCCCAACATCTATTACCTCGGCACCCACCACCATCAGGGGTGCCGGGAAGAGCCGGGTACCCGCAGGACCGGACCTCCTAAATTGAGGGTCTGGCTCTAGGGCGGCTGCAGGCTGGTACCATTAGGCTGGGAAGGGCCAATAACCGTGTCCCTTCCCACCCAGGTAGTGCCAGGCTGCTGCTGCTGGTTGTATCTGGCTGGTGAAGGAAAAAAGGGGGGGGGGCCCACGCCATTTTTTACAAAAATAATTAAATAATTAAAAAAAAAAATCATCATCAGACCGCCTCCGACGTCCGACGTAGCAGACCCACCAGAAGAGGCCGGGTCTGCATCGTGGGACCGCGCCAGGACAGGTGAGTGAACTGCACTAAGTACCCTCCCCCATTCTATCCATATGCTGCCTTAACCCTACTAGTGGCCCCTGACCCCTACAACCAGCCCTGTCTGACCCCTAATACTGGCCCCTGACCCCTACACTAGTACTGACCCCTAATATTGGCCCCTACCCTAGTACTGACCCCTACCCTAGTACTGACCCCTAATACTGGCCCCTGACCCCTACACTAGTACTGACCCCTAATACTGGCCCCTGACCCCTACACTAGTACTGACCCCTAATACTGGCCACTGACACCTACCCTAGTAGTGACCCCTAATACTGTCACTAATTCTAATACTGACCCGTAATACTGTCCTTAACTCTAATACTATGCCACATTGACCCCTAATACCGACACCTAACCCCAAGGCCACATTCACATGACCATATGTGTTTTGCAGTCCGCAAATTGTGGATTCGCAAAACACAGATATCGGCCATAGGATTATAACCCTAATAGTATAGGATTATTGTCCGTGGATCTTTTTTGCAGCGCTACGGAGTGGAAGTACAGATGAGGACAGCACACGGTGTGCTGTCCGCATGGAAATACGGTCATGTGAATGTACCCTAATGCTGACTGTAACCCCAATACTGACCCCTAACTCTAATACTGACCCTAATCCTAATACTAGCCCTAAGTGTGCATACAGACGACCATTTTTCTGGGTCTGCATCCGTTCCGCAATTTAGCAGAACAGGTGCGGACCTATTCATTTCACTGCAAAACACTTTCGGTGGTCTGAATGTAGTCTTATGCTAATACTAGGCCTAACCCCAATACTGACCCCTAACTCTAATACTGGTCCTAATGTTAATACTACGCCTAACCCCAATATTGACTCTAATATACTAACCGTATTACTAATCCTAACCCAAAATCTGACCGTAACCTTAACTACAACCCCTAATACCTCACACAGTGACCATAGTATCTGTACCCACTGCATCTTTTATATTTCGTACCTGACGTATCAGTACTCTGTGCGTATACTGTGCGTTAGGTACAAGATATAAAAGATGCAGTGGGTACAGATATATAGTATATACAGCACTGTATTGATATGTTAGGTACAATGTATAATACATGCAGTGTGTACAGGTATATAGTATACAAAGCAGTGTACTCATGTGAGATATGAGGTGTAATTTATACCTCATACCTCACACATCAGTACACTGTTGTATATACTATGTATCTGAACACACTGCATCTATTATACCTCATACCTCACTTATCAGTACACTGCTGTATATATTATATATCTGTACACACTGCATCTATTATACCTCATACCTCACATATCAGTACACTGCTGCATATACTATATACCTGTACACACTGCATCTATTATACCTCATACCTCACATATCAGTACACTGCTGTATATACTATATATCTGTACACACTGCTTCTATTATATCTCATACCTCACATGTCAGTACACTGCTGTATATACTATATATCTGTATATACTGCATGTATTATACCTCATACCTCACATATTAGTACTCTTCTGTATATACTATATATCTGTATATACTGCATGTATTATAAAAGTATAATACATGCAGTAGATACAGATACTGTATATAGTATACACAGCCGGTGTACTGATATGTGATGTATGAAGTATAATAGATGCAGTGTGTACAGATATATAGTATATACAGCAGTGTACTGATATGTAAGATATACGGTATAATAGATGCAGTGTGTTCAGATATGTAATATATACAGCAGTGTAATGATATGTGAGGTATGAGGTATAATAGATATAGTGTGTACAGGTATATAGTATATACAGCAGTGTACCGATATGTGAGGTACGAGGTATAATACATGCAGTGTATACAGATATCAGTGCACTGCTTCTATTACACCTCACATATCAGTACACTGCTGTATATACTATATATGTGAGGTATGAGGTATAATACCGGTAGATGCAGTGTGTACAAATATATAATATATACAGTGGTGTACTGATATTTGAAATACAAAGTGTAATTTATACCTTATACCGCACATATCAGTGCACTGCTGTATATACTATATATCTGTACCCACTGCATGTATTATACCTTATACCTCACATATCAGTACACTGCTGTATATCCTATATATCTGTATCCACTGCATCTATTATACCTCTTGTCATTTGACCTTCAGCAACATGTAACCATGTCACACCTTTTGTTACCCACTACATTCTAGCTTCTGCAGAGTATTATAATACAGTGTGTGTACGCTGTATTCAGGGGGCAGATAGAAGCATATACATAAAGGGTGCACATCAAAGAGACACTATTTTTAAAGGGCACAAAACATGTAGCACTATATACAGGGGGCACAGAGCACGAGGCACTATATACAGAGGGCACCGGGCGTATAGCACTATATACAGAGGACACAGAGCATATGGCAGTATACAGAGGGCACAGAGTATGTGGCATTATATACAGAGGGCACAGAGTATGTGGCATTATATACAAAGGGCACAGAGCATGTGGCACTATATACAGATGGCACAGAGTATGTGGCATTATATACAGAGGGCACAGAGTATGTGGCATTATATACAAAGGGCACAGAGCATGTGGCACTATATACAGATGGCACAGAGTATGTGGCATTATATACAGAGGGCACAGAGTATGTGGCATTATATACAAAGGGCACAGAGCATGTGGCACTATATACAGAGGGCACAGAGTATGTGGCACTATATACAGAGGGCAAAGGGCATGTGGCACTGTATACAGAGGGCACAGAGTATGTGGCACTGTATACAGAGGGCACAGAGTATGTGGCACTATATACAGAGGGAAAAGGGCATGTGGCACTATATACAGAGGGCACAGAGAATGTGGCACTATATACAGAAGGCACAGAGCATATGGCACTGTATACAGAGGGCACAGAGTATGTGGCATTATATACAGAGTGCACAGAGCATATGGCACTGTATACAGAGGGCACAGAGCATGTGCCACTATATACAGAGGCCACAGAGTATGTGGCACTATATACAAAGGGCGCAAAGCATATGGCACTGTATACAGAGAGCACAGAGTATGTGGCACTAACATTGGGGACCCTGTGTGTAGCACTAATTCTGCTGTTATATTCAGGGCACAGCATGTGGCACTGAGATGAGTCTGTGTCAGTCTGCAGGATACCAATGTGTTGATAAAGAGAGAAGCTGAAGAGATCTTCTCGGCAAAATCTGCAGAGCTGAATTGTGGACGGGAGAAGTCGTCATGGTGGTCTGAACCAGATGGAGAAAAACTCAGGAGGAGACGACACCTGTAAGTCACTAGATGGAAGTGATTATTCTGCTACTGACTGTGTATGATGGGAGCTGTAGTCACCTGGATGATCTACAGCTGATGATGGGTGGTATCAACAACAACTCCCAGCATCCCTTTACTGCTGTTCAGGCCATACTGGGAGCTGTAGTTTCATATGGCGAGGACTGACCTGACTACTCAGATGGTATCTGTACTAAACATTTAAAATCTGGTAATGTATTTATGTAGTGAACTTGGTTTTGGTACTGTATTTGACTTATGGGTTTGGTTTTGGTGATATATATATATATATATATATATATAGTGAACTTGGTTCTGGTGCAGTATTTGACTTCTAGGTTTGGTCATGGTGTTGTATTCATGCAGAGAACATGGTTCTGGTACTGTATTTGACTTCTAGGTTTGGTTCTGGTGCTGTATTCATGTAGTGAACTTGGTTCTGGTGCTGTTTTTGACTTCTAGGTTTGGTTCTGGTGATATATATATATGTAGTGAACTTGGTTCTGGTACTGTATTTGACTTATGGGTTTGGTCCTGGTGCTATATATATGTAGTGAACTTGGTTCTGTACTGTATTTGACTTATGGGTTTGGTCCTGGTGCTATATATATGTAGTGAACTTGGTTCTGTACTGTATTTGACTTATGGGTTTGGTTCTGGTGATATACATATATGTAGTGAACTTGGTTCTTGCTCTGTGTATGTGTGTTATACGTGCATCTGATACTATACTTCAATCTAATACCATTCATTCACATCTGAGTTCGGGCCACTGTCACAGATTGTCAAAAAGACCGGATAGAAAAGTCCTGCATGCAAAACTTTTTTGTCCGGTAAAGAAGCAGCTTCCTGATCAGATCCCATTATGGAGTCTCTTCAGCTCAGGAGTTGGTAAATCTTGCCCCTCTAATCATCAGGCTGTTGCTACGGACTCATGTTCTGTATCTGGGATTGTACATGTGCGTGTGATCCCAACATGAAAACACAACCGGCTGCTGCCTTTTAATGATTTAAAGCCCAGTTACCTATACCGCCTTTATATGGTAGGCGGAGTTAAACAGGTTAAGGTGGGGCGCTACACATGGGCCAGTGCTCTGTGCTTGCCCCCCGGGCTAAAATTTGCCAGCCAGCCCCTGGTACATGTCTGCCTGCTGGGATACTCAGCAGCATGTTGTTTGTGTAGGACTACAAGTCCCAGCTGTACAATGACACTGCTGATACACACAGGAAATTCTCCCTACCTGTTCTTGTACAATACAATTCCTCTATAGCTCCTTGCCCAGCATTTGTCTCCTCTCACTGCTGCAGCTACTATTTGTTGTAAAGCCTTGAGCCCTCAGTGTGTTCTGGCTTAAGGGGTTAATGTTTTATCTGAAGGAATCCAGGGAGAGAGCAGATAGCAGGAACCCGGCAAAGAAAGGGGGCGTGGCCAGTGACCTCTCGTGTACAGACTGCTATCTGAACTCTGAGGCTTGTACACGAAACATCACAGACCAGGGAGATAAGGTGACATCACAGGTCATGGAAACCAGCAGCTTTAGAAACACAAAGTATATGGGAAAGTTGTTATACCTGACAAGTTAGAAACATATAAAGAACAAAAAAATAACTCTGACAACCCCTTTAAGTAAATTTTTTAGTACTGTACCTCTGATAGTCACTTGTCGACTCATGTTTCAAAGCTTGGTAGTTAAGGGATACCAGTTGTTTAATTGAAGGGGAAATAAGGATGCCCAAGTATGCAATATGAACATCTGTCCACTGAAAGCGATAATTGCACTGAATGTGGCCCCTAGTCTCTTCCCAAACCGGTATGGTTAAAATAGAAGATTTAGTAACATTCAACTTATAATAGGAGACTGTAGAAAAACATTCTGAAAAGACCACATCATCGGGATAAAGACCAACAGTGTGGACCAAAAATTTCACCCTAACTCCTGAGAACTGCGTACTGGTAGGTAACAGTACCATAATCAGAACAAACAACAGGGGTGACAGCAGACACCCCTGGCGGGTGCCATTAGTAATTTGGAGAGTATGTGAAAGGAAACCAGAGGCCAACATCCGCATCCCAGGAGAGGAGTATAAACGCATAATAGCCATAAAAAACGAACCCCGAATACCAAACTTATTGAGCTCCTGTTCGAGGAACCCCCAGTGAACTCTGTCAAAAGCCTTTTCATCATCAAGGAACAATGATAATGTGGGGATCCTGGAGAGCTCCTCCAGCTGTACTAGTTTAATAAGTATCCTCATATCATCTCTGTGTTAATGTTAGAGGGATAAATCCACCTGATCAACTAAAAGCTTTGGGAGAACTATATATATATAACCTAGACACTAGCAATTTAGAGAATACTTTCAGATCTGTATTTAACAATGATATGGGCCTCATATTAGCCAGATGATTTGATGGCTTCCCGAGCTTGGGCAAGGTGATTAAAAGCATATCCTAAGGTATGTTACCAGTTGAAAAAAGTGAGAGAACAGTCTAGTCAGATAAGGTGCTAACACAGGAGCGTATACTTTATAGTAGTCCACCACGTACCCATCTGGCCCAGGAGCTTTATTTGGCTTCAGAGACTTAGGGCAGTCCTGACTTCTGCCTCAGACATAGGTGAGTTCAACAGAGCCAAGTCCTCAACAGACAGGGTGGGAAGAGGATTAGAATTAAAAAATAACTGTATCTCAGAAATAGTAGGTTGGAGGGTAGCAGAATCATTCCGGAGATTATGTAAACTTGACAAATGCATTTGTGATCTGCTGGGGATGTGTCACTATTTAGCCACCAGGATGCAAATGTTAGGCTAACAAGGCACTAGATTTGTCCCTCATATGATAAAATCTTGCCTTCATACAACGAACCGAGGGTTAGTATTTGTACAACAATAAGGATCTGAGCTTAAATGTAAGGCCAAAAGCTGCTATTGTAGTGTCATTGAGGGTGTGAGCTTGTGTTGTGCCTCTACATTCTGAAGGGATTGGAGCGTGTCCTGTGTATCTCTCTCACGTGTTCTCTTAATTTTAGCTTTTGTTTTAAAGAAGAGCCCCCTCTTATAGGCCTTATGTGCTCCCCACAATGAAGTGATGAAGATATCCTTAACATTGTTAAAACTGAAGTATTCCTTCATGGAGGAAAGAAATTTCTCTGCCCTGCCTGGGCAATGGAGTAGATAGGGGTTACGTCTTCACTGTGAGAGATTTGGATTTGGGATATTATTGTCCACTACTATGGTAATGGCAGCGTGTTTTGACCATGTAGTGCACCCAATAGTAGTAGATGCAATCTATCAGGTCTGCCAACACCAAAAAATAGTCCAGATGGAATTCGAGGATGTGGGTTTGGGAGATTATGGTGTAATCCCTCTCCCTGGTATGCTGGTAATGCCAAATGTCATGGAACGGGAAGTCCCTAAGGGTTTTCTTAAGGTTCCTCCTAGTAGAAGTAAAGAGTCTATCACAATCCAGAGCGATATTTATGGGTACATTCAAAAGTTCCCCCCAATTAGAACCGCCCCTATTGCTTTTGACACCACCTTATTAAAAAACTCCTTAAAAATCTAAGTTGGGGCATATTGGGAGCATACACAGTTGTTTTAGTTTATTTAAATTATCAAGCATACAATTAATATAACATAACGACCGGAGTAATCTGAAATACAGATTTGGACTGAAAAGGACGTTGTATTCCTAACACCTATAAGCACCCCAGCCTGTTGTTTTTTGAGAGGAAGGGAATAACGCATATGAGGAAACAGACAGTGTGTATACCTCCTTCTATAATTGCACCCCTTTGAAAGAGGAGTTTAACCCCCATGGCATTTAAGGAATAAACCTTCAACACCAATGTAGACAGTTACAGAACTCTGATATATAGCAGCATCCCAGAGGAATAAAAAAGACAAAATAATGAAGAAGTGGAGCCACATGTCTGAACACACATGAGAAATCATAACAGTAAAGCAGCAAAACCATAAAATCATAAAAAAGAACATATAAAAGATTCGAGAAAAAAGAAATACTCAGCCATAGAAAATGCAGAGCCAAAGGTCCTGAAAACTGTGACCAACGTGTAGGTCACACTGGGCTGGGGGAAAAAATGGAACCAAACAGTGGGTCCATATCATAACCACTTGAGGCAAGGGGGGCACCACCTGAAGCAGGCAGCTAAAGGTCCTTGTCTTTATGATTATCAGGTTGACGGGTTGACAGAGGAAGAAGGCCCCACATCTGAAGTCTCTGAGATGCCAATTGAGGAATGCGACAAACATTCCATTTTGAGAAATCGGAAATCCCCACCGGTATCTGATCTGATGATCCCGAAGAAGCTTGGTGATATCAGCAAATTATCGGTATTTGGTGTGAGTAACCGCAGAAAAATCAGGAAAAACAGAGATCTTTTGAAATATGTCCTCTGGAATGGTGTTTTGATGCAACACACACAGAAAAGCCTCCTTGGTATAAAAATAATGATGTTGTGCCAGGACATCTCTAGTTACTGAGGGATTCAGTCGATTTATGGATTCTATGAATATGGTTATTAGTGACATCCAGATCAGAAGCTGCAGGTATGACTGCCTTCATTAGATCTTTCAATAGGAGCTCCAGATCATCAGAACCATATCCGAAATCTCTTGGAGGCGTACATTGTTAAGCCGGTTTCTATCTTCCATATCGCCCAACTTAGCTGACAGCCTGCTGACCTCCTCCTTCAGGGCCTCTTTGGCACCAATCATAGAATTATGTGAGGAGGCGAACTTTGCTATCTTGTGTGCCACATGTGCTGTGCGGTCACCTATAAGTTGTAGCTCACTCCGCATCTCCTGCATCATCCCTCACATATCATTCTTGAGAGAGGCCCTCAGGAAGTCGAGTAATGCTCTTAGGGTATCTTCTGTGAGAGGATGGGAGGACAAGCGTGGGCAGCCTTCTGTCACAGAGTCCGAGCGTGCGCTTGATGAGGACGCAGACAAGGCCAGATGTGCAGAAGAGGAGGAACCCAGCAGGCCCGAATATGGCATCGGTGTTTTACAGAAGAATTCAATAAGTTTTGCTGGAGCTAGCCATTTCCTGACTTTACCCATGCTGAGTGTGATCTGTACAGCCTGCTGGGGGTGTTTTTCAGACACTGGAATAGCCACTTTGGGGTGTTATAGAGGCTCTGGAAATGGAGCTAAGGCATCAAACATCATGGTGCAGGCCACGTTCCTTCAGACCCCCAGTGTTAATTAGAACCCAGCTCAGACACCCACTCAGACCTCAGATCAGACTCCCAATGCTAATCAGAAAAAAAACACACTTCTGTTCTGGGCACCACCACCTCTTCTGGGATCCAGAGCTCTCCCTGCCGCGCTGTAGTATGACTTTATGTTGCACAGCATGAGGTCACAGAGAGCACCTACATCTTCACTCTGTGTGCAGGTTAAAGTACAGTGTGCGGTGCCTGAAGGCAAAGATGCTGAACAGCCTGCACAAGGAGCACTGTATTCACCGCTCCCCATTCCTGCTGTACTAATGGTAGTGCTTATTAATATTTATCCTATAAGACATACTGACATTTTTCCATCACTTTGAGGGGAAAAAAGGTGCACCTTATAGGTTGAAAAATACGGTACTTGTCAACTGAAATCTACTCACCTACTTTAATAGGATTAGCCAGAAACACCACATTTGTTTATAGCGTATATGAGAATAAAATAGCTTAAATGCATTATAGAAGGTGTAGAGGTACTGTACCAGTCGCTACTGTGCCCAGGACCCTGAGGGGACCTAAAGACTCTTGTGCCGTATAAGAAGACAGTATTATAGAATGTGCATGCTAGTCAAGTTACACCTCTGGCTGGAGGGAAAAGGTTAGGTCAAGAATTTAGCATTTTGGGACTGCTTTTTCAATTTTTGCCTTAGTTTAATGTGTTAAACCAGCATACATTGTACATTAGGCAAGTCATAGTGGCATAACTTTTTGTCAGCTGTATTGGAAAAGTATAGTCAAACTTCATTGAGTTCCACAAAAAAAAAAAAAAAAAAAAATAAAAAAAAAGAAATATATATATACATACCTCACCTTAATTTACCAAAACAGCCTACTAGACAGATCATATCAGGAAAGAGAATGATCACATGAATTGATTTTTTTTTTTTTTTTTAGCCTTTAGCCCAAACCTTTTTTTTTACGGGGAGATAAGTCTGGATAGGTAGCTGTTGACCAAACAAGCATTCAGAGGTCCGCTATTAAGGTTTTTGGGCACTATCAATGGATCTGTAAGGAAATCTTGCATTGACAAATTGAGCTCTGTAATATCTGTTTTTAACACTATCTTGCCCAACTCAACGTGGGCCCAAATTCAACATAATTTTGTATATAGCATATAGTAATGGCATTTAGTATAATAAAATATGTAACATGTGATGTACTATATTATGTTGCACACCCACAGTGGGGTTAGTTTAAGGTTCATGGAAAGCCACCGGAGGATAAAGGAAAAGGGCCCTTTTAGTCATGACATTGGTTGTAGAAATGCATAAAACCATCCTTCTTGAAGTTCATAGTTAGAGATGAGCGAATCATCCAAAATTTGCTTCGCCGAATATTCGTCGAACTTTTCAAAAGATTCGTACCTCATACGAATCTATTCGGCGAAGCTGTGTACAAATCATAAGTTATTATGGGGTGTTTTGCGAACATTCGCGCACTAATAACGAACATACAGTTGTTAAAGGTACGCAACTTATGTGAACACATACGCATAAGCATACAAATTGCGTACGAAAATTATGGGCTTTGCTGGAGCGGAATGGTGGAACAGGAGGAAAGCTCTGAGTCTGACCCTTGGCTACATGATACTGTATCAGCAGATGACAGCAGATCATCCGGCTGTGATTGAGATGAGTGTGCCATCCACTTCACTACCTCATCTACTTTCTCCTCCACTACAATTTTGCGCCTTGGTGGGTTAGCCTGGTGGAACAGTGGCCAACTATTACAAATTCTACAAGTAGAAGCTCAGGCTACAGGTCCTTTGGCACTGCTGCCCTGTGCCACCTTCTCCTTTTTTTTGGTGCTCGAGGTCTGGCTGGAACCCTGGAGGTCTGACTGTGGCCCTACAGCTGGTCTTTGTCTCTCTCCCTGTCTCTTTCTCTATATCTCTCCCTGTCTCTCTCCCTGCCTGATTAATTGCTAGCCCTGCACTGGCCCTGCAGTATCCCTGATATGTGCAATATGGATTCCCAGAACAATTACACCTCAATTTTAACAAAACAGATCTCTGTCTCTCAGAACTTCTGAGATTGCTGCTTTGCACACTCTTGGCATTCTCTTGATGAGCTTCAATAGGTAGTCACCTGAAATGGTATTCCAACACTCTTGAAGGAGTTCCCAGAGATGCTTAGCACTTGTTGGCCCTTTTGCCTTCACTCTGCGGTCCAGCTCACCCCAAACCATCTCGATTGGGTTCAGGTCTGGTGACTGTGGAGGCCAGGTCATCTGGCGTAGCACCCCATCACTCTCCTTCTTGGTCAAATAGCCCTTACAAAGCCTGGAGGTGTGTTTGGGGTCATTGTCCTGTTGATAAATAAATGATGGTCCAACTAAACGCAAACCGGATGGAATAGCATGCCGCTGCAAGATGCTGTGGTAGCCATGCTGGTTCAATATGCCTTCAATTTTGAATAAATCCCCAACAGTGTCACCAGCAAAGCACCCCCACACCATTACACCTCCTCCTCCATGCTTCACGGTGGGAATCAGGCATGTAGAGTCCATCTGTTCACGTTTTCTGCGTCGCACAAAGACACGGTGGTTGGAACCAAAGATCTCAAATTTGGACTCATCAGACCAAAGCACAGATTTCCACTGGTCTAATGTCCATTCCTTGTGTTCTTTAGCCCAAACAAGTCTCTTCTACTTGTTGCCTGTCCTTAGCAGTGGTTTCCTAGCAGCTATTTTACCATGAAGGTCTGCTGCACACAGTTTCTTCTTAACAGTTCTTGTAAAGATGTGTCTGCTGCTAGAACTCTGTGTGGCATTGACCTGGTCTCTAATCTGAGCTGCTGTTAACCTGCGATTTCTGAGGCTGGTGACTTGGATGAACTTATCCTCCGCAGCAGAGGTGACTCTTGGTCTTCCTTTCCTGGGGCGCTCCTCATGTGAGCCAGTTTCTTTGTAGCGCTTGATGGTTTTTGAGACTGCACTTGGAGACACTTTCAAAGTTTTCCCAATTTTTCGGACTGACTGACCTTCATTTCTTAAAGTAATGATGGACACTCGTTTTTCTTTACTTAGCTGCTTTTTTCTTGCCATAATACACATTCTAACAGTCTATTCAGTAGGACTATCAGCTGTGTATCTACCTGACTTCTGCCCAACACAACTCATGGTCCCAACCCCACTTATAAGGCAAGAAATCCCACTTATTAAACCTGACAGGGCACACCTGTGAAGTGAAAACCATTTCACGTGACTACCTCTTGAAGCTTATCAAGAGAATGCCAAGAGTGTGCAAAGCAGTAATCAAAGCAAAAGGTGGCTACTTTGAAGAACCTAGAATATGACATATTTTCAGTTATTTCACACTTTTTTGTTAAGTATATAATTCCACATGTGTTAATTCATAGTTTTGATGCCTTCAGTGTGAATCTAAAATTTTCTTAGTCATGAAAATACAGAAAACTCTTTGAATGAGAAGGTGTGTCCAAACTTTTGGTCCGTATTGTATTCAGTCTTTACACATAGCTAGAAAAAATTCTTGATGCAGACTGCATGTGTCTCCACACAGACACCAAGCAATCATAGCTAGAGACAACTGAACCACAACCTTTTATAGCCTTCCAGTAAGCTAAGAAAAATACAAGTAAAATATGGCTCTGAGCTATTTCTATGGAGGTGCCATTTACATAGAAACCTGAAGCCAGTGACATATATTCTATAAACAAGGCATTGATTAGCTACATACTTGACCTTCTGAACTGTTATAGCATTTGTGAAGGAGTTGGCAGGTTCTGAGCTTGGAGCAAATGAGAGACATCATGCCATTTTCTGTATTGTTATAGCACTATGTTATCATTTTTTTGCATAAATATACAACTCCAAATAATATAATAACTATGTGACATTGCAGTTTTATCAAAGTGCAGTGGGTTTTCTTCTCATGTTTGTCAGTTCTGCTTTCTGTCACTTCTTTCTCTTGTAACTGGGTAAAGAGAAAAGATAAAATACAGAAGACTTGTCAGCCATTGTGAATCTACTGTTTAGTCACAAAGACAGGTAACAAACTTCATAGCAATGTAAAGTCGCCATTCTCCCCTCTCTTCTCACTCCTGTGTTCTTCTCTCTCTCTCTTTTTTTTTTTTTTTAGCAAAGCCACAGTGTATGAATAGTGTTCTGAATTGCATTATTATCCTAACTTGAATAGCCTAAATTGTGCTTTAATATGTTTAATATGTAGAGATGAGCGAATCTATTTTCCGCTTTGTATATTTATTTCAGATTCGCTTCGTCCGAATATTAAATGTTATTAAAATTTTGTACGCTAACACTACGTACACATTCTTCTTGATCACCAGCCTCCTGAAGCGGGAAAATTATGATATGCCCCCTCAAGAGCGGGAAACTGAAGATACGCCCCCCCCCCCCTCAGAAGCGGGAAAAACCAGCCCGGCCCACCGGGAACTTTCTGTCTGCAAGTATAGGGAGGGAAGACTTCCTCTTCAGTTCAAGCCAGCGGTGAACAAGACAGCATGGTGCACCAACTACGTCCTAAGTGGGTATAGATGGTGTGATGGTGTGGGGTAGCGACCGCAAACCACCAGAAAGGCCAAAAGAGATCACAGTGGCACAAGTGACCCCGAGAATTGCATGGGCACCGGAGGTGGCAGCCATGCCGGCTGGTGCAGCGGAGGTGGCTGGAGCGTCCACTCTGCCGCCCAGGAGGAGAACACCTTCCATGCGACAGAATCCCATCATGCCTGCATCAGTGACAGCCCATGCCCAGACCCTATTGGACTATAAGAAAGTGGTGGAGGACTGGGTCATCCAAGTGCTTGACCATCCGAGGCCGGGAGACCTTACTCTGGAAAAGCGGAAAAGAACAGTCATCTGGTTTTTCGGTAGAGAGAGGCAGTGGCTTCCTCGCAGATGACGAGGATGGGGAGGAGTACTTCGTGTGCCACAGATCTGTTAAGCGGCCTTACCTGCCCCAAGCCCATCACAGCCTTTACGTGGGGGATCAGGTCGAATATACCCCCATGGCATCCCTGAATGGCCCCTTTGCTACTGGAGTAACGTTACTGACCAAGCACCTGGTCCCTGCATCACCAGCCAAGACCTGTCCGGATGATCCAGCAGCTGCAGGACGCATGCGTTGCCTACAAGAGACAGCAGATGGCACCCTTGGTTTCAGAGAGAAACCACAGCCACAGCTGGAGCCTCTGATCCCTGGATTGCCACCATCACCACCACCACAGTCCTTTCACCTGGGTCAGCTGACTACCTCATCCTTCACTTTCCAGCCCATGGTGATCCAGTACCAGTTACTGTGGAAAATGGCACCAGCAGCAGCCTGTGGACCTGGCGGTTCTTTCTTGGGTGCAGCCTTGCCTGCCTCAACCGCTGCAGCCAGAAATCCTTACCTCTGCTGTCCCGGCAGAAGGATTCAGAAAGGTGAAGACTCAAGTGGCAGTAGCGCTTACCTGTGTTACCAGTACCACCTGGTCAAGTCCAAATTCAAGCAGCATAGGGCAGTGGAGCTAAACAACGGCAGCCAGCCTGGCCTACAGGAGGCAGGAGCATCCTTTTATGTCGTTTAGCAGCAGTAGCAGCAAAGACGACTTCGGGTCCCTCATCAGGAACCCTTCTACAATGGCTGTTTCTGTCTGGCTGATTTAAAGGACAACTTATAGTTGGCATGTTTTTTATTTATCTTGTTTTTATTGCCCCCTGTTTGACTCTCACCCAGATAGTCATGGCTTGTCAAGACTCCCCCATTCTGCAGAAAATTCCCAGTTGCGCCTAAGAGCACCTATTTTCCTTTTTCCCCCCTTCTCAGGTTATTTGGTAACCCCCTTTGCAAAAAAGGTTCTCTATTTTCTGCTATTTTATATTATCCATGTGGATTACACATTACCTGTTTGGATTACAAAATTACCTCACATGGATTACAATTGAATTTTGGACTATGTGTTCCAGTGTTTTATGCCAAGCAGCCAAGAAATGAGACTCAAACATATATCTGAGCCTATTATGCTTGCAAATCTGAAATTGATTGCACTAAAATGTTTGCATAATTATGTCTTAGTATTTTATAAGCAATAATGCAGTAATTGCAGTATAAGCAATAAAGCAGTATTTTAGCAGTAATGTTTTTACAGGTTCAGCAACGTTCAAGCACTTTAGCCCATTGTGTGTATTCTTTTTTTTAGGTACTGCAATGTGTCCTATTATGCATTTATTGTATGGAATGATATATATATTGTTTGTGAATGATGTATATGACATGATCGCTGCAGGATCAGCAAGATCCACCAGAGCAGCGGAACTGGAGTATATGAAATTCCTAGTTTAAGAATCGAAAAGATGAGCACTGCTTGTGTGCTGTATATTGCTACAGTCATTTTTAGGGTGCTTGTACATAATGTATATTGATGTACAGATTGGTAAATGTGTTGCGGAGGCCCCGACGTCTATTGCCCACACCTTCCCACTGTTTGTAAAAGTGGCAAGGGTAGCTGAGAACGGGGGAAATGTCACAAATTTTGGTGGAAACAGGGACATTCGTTTTGACCTTTGTTTTAAAAAAAAACAACTGAAGTACAAAAAACATCTTTTGACATGCCGCATTTTCTTGCATTTTTGAGGTGTTATTGTAGTGTTTGTTGTTCAAATAGCATGTCTGAACATTTTTTCAATAGCAGAGAATGTACTTCTCTCTGATGTCACTTCATCATTAGCGCAGTAAGGGAAAAATGCACTCTTTTCTACAAAAAAGCAAAATGTCATTAAAAGCACAACACACACTGGCAATTGCATTGAGGTGGTGCAATAAACCAATGGACAAAATGGATAGACAATGTGAGAAAAAACACCAGACCAAGAGCATGCTGCGATTTCAAAACTCACTGACATAGCTACTCCTGTCCCCATACAGCAGCACTGTTTCTGGCCAGCAGACTGCGAACAACCGCTTCCGTTAACCATCAATGAGTTTCTTACAATGCTCTGCTGGAATTTTAGACCATTCTTCTTTGGCAAATTGCTCCAGGTCCCTGAAATTTGAAGGGTGCCTTCTCCAAACTGCCATTTTGAGATCTCTCCACAGGTGTTCTATGGGATTCAGGTCTGGACTCATTGCTGGCCACTTTAGAAGTCTCCAGTGCTTTCTCTCAAACCATTTTCTAGTGCTTTTTGAAGTGTGTTTTGGGTCATTGTCCTGCTGGAAAACCCATGACCTCTGATGGAGACCCAGGTTTCTCACACTGGGCCGTACATTATGCTGCAAAATTTGTTGGTAGTCTTCAGACTTCATAATGCCATGCACACGGTCAAGCAGTCCAGTGCCAGAGGCAGCAAAGCAACCCTAAAACATCAGGGAACCTCCGCCATGTTTGACTCTAGGGACCATGTTATTTTCTTTGAAGGCCTCTTTTTTTCCTGTAAACTCTATGTTGATGCCTATTCCCAAAAAGCTGTACTTTTGTCTTATCTGACCAGAGAATATTCTTCCAAAAAGTTTTTGGCTTTCTCAGGTAAGTTTTGGCAAACTCCAGCCTGGCTTTTTTTATGTCTCTGGGTCAGAAGTGGGGTCTTCCTGGGTATCCTACCATAGAGTCCCTTTTAATTCAGACGCCGACGGATAGTACGGGTTGACACTGTTGTACCCTCGGACTGCAGGGCAGCTAGAACTTGTTTGGATGTTAGTCGAGGTTCTTTAGCCACCATCCTCACAATCCACCTTCTACGCTCTATTCTTGGTGTAGGTACAGGTCCCAGAGGTGGGAAATGCACCTATCAGACCTATCCTAGCGATATGCCCCCATTGTCTGAGATGGGAATACCCCTTTAATGGCCTCAATACTCCCCCTGTTTAAAACTGTCCTTTCCTTATTAACCTTTGCTTAGATACACTAATTAGACTCACTTACAAACTGACACTTCACTGTGAGGGATATTGCAGGGCTCACAGGAAATTAGATTTTCCACATTCACTGCCTTTTTTTTAATTTAGTTATTTATTTTTAACTTTTATTTGTCTTACCTCTGGCAAACTCAAGGTACTGTTACACAAGGTGATTATAGTGTAAAGTAATGTTAAATTGAGTGAAACTGCATGATTGTTGAGTAGTGTAAAGGCAATGAATGATAGATCGACAATCAATATATTTCTCATTGGTTCGATCGTTTGTGTGGGCACAAAAATCATTGTTGGACATTAACGATTTCATATGTGTAAACAGGAATCGTTCACTGCACACGCGATTACAAATAATTACACTGTGGTTGTGTTTAAGCACGCCACTCAAGTTATTGGCTTGTGTAAATGCTTTACAAAAGATGGAATATACAATCGAATTTAAGATTTTGTGAACAATAATCGGTGCGTCTAAAGGAACATTGTTGAAAAGTTCACCAAACCAAGAAACGACTTGTTCATCGCTCAGTCGTACCAATCACCTGCTTGTGTAAAGGTACCTTTAGGGGCCACACAGGCTGTGGTATTGTGAGTCTGCAATAATGCGGATCCGCAATACTACGGGTGCCGTCCGGCATGTGTTCCGCAATTTGTGGAACACACGGCCGGGCACCCCCTACTCGTGTAGCGGTACCTTTAGGGGCCACACAGGCCGTGGTATTGCGGGTCCGCAATAATGCGTATCCGCAATACTATGGGTGCCATCCGGCAAATTGCGGAACAAACGGCTGTTGCGGACAAGAATATGACATGTTCTATTTTTTTGTGCGGAGCCATGGCACGGAGCCGGCTCCGTGCCGCGGCTGCCCGCTCCCATTGAAGTGAATGGGGACGCATCTATTCTGCGTGTGAATGGGCTCTTAGACAAAGACTCTTGCTCTTATAGCCAGGTATAGTGGACTATCTGGGTTCTACACTGCAGTGCTAGGATATTGACACCAATGCTTGCTCATGCAAGCATTGCTTTCTCTTCAAAATTACCTGCGAGTTGTCTCCTTTGCAGTGTCGGGACAGTGTAATTACAATTGCTTGTCCCATTCAGTTAAATATAATTACACTGTGCTGCCACTACAAAGGAGATACCACACAGGTAATTTTGAAGAGCAGACAGCTCTTGCATGAGTGCTGCTGCTCCTTCAAAAAGCTCATTGGCAGGGATGTCGGGAGTCGCACCCCTGCCAATCTGATATTGATGACCTTTTCTGAGGATAGATCATCAATATCCCAGCACCGCACAAGCCTTTTAATCTATAACAAGCATAGATTTTCCTCCTGAGGAGCAGAGTAATACTGACCTAGTATCATCTCTGCTACCCAAATGGACCGGTACACATATCCACAAACTTTACTCCCTGAATATTACATCTCATATCACCTCGCTCATAGACACCCTACAAAATCTTCTAAAATGTGCTAATCTTTCCCAAATTATAATATATTTTATAGAGTTTAACGGCCTGTCTGAAACCTTAAGATAAAAATAGATCAAAAACTGCCTTCTACAGAATGCCTGATTGGAATGGGAAAAAAACAAAATAGCTTAACGCATACTCACGCAGTTGAACATAATGGGCATAAGCAGTTAAAGAACTCCCGCAAAAATTTTTATTCTCTGACCTGTTAAAAAGGTGGATGATGTAATCTATAGTGAATGCAATCTTCTCATCAGTGACTGTATTTGTGAGTTATCCCCTCTCTTCTAATTGTAGCTGGGTGATGTGACCAACTCCCTGACCTCCAACTGATCTACGACAGGAAGCCAGTTACTGCTCTATTCATTCCTATGAGACTCAGAGTGAGGCTCCCATAGGAATGAATAGAGAAATAGACTTCCTGTCCACACATAAGATGCTGTGTTATCTGGTAAGTCTGATTGCTGGTCACATGACACAAATGAGAAGCATCAGGGAGATATAACTCACAAATACAGCCACTGGCAAGAAAATGACATTCACTACAGATTACATCATGTACATTTCTAGCAGGACATGGAATAAAAATATTTGCGGGAGTTCTTCTGTAAGCAATACAATAACTTAACAGCATCTCTGTGGGATACTAATTGTCATTTTTCAACTGTTCTTCACACAGTTTTTATTGAGCACTGATCAATCAATCAATTAATATTAGAGATGAGCGAATCGATTCGTTGATTCATATCGAATCTTTGGAATTTTTAGCTGCAAAGCGAATCCGAATATTAGGTGATTCGCTTCGGCTTTGTACGCATTCGCTATGTAGTTTGTCCTATAAATTATACGCTATTGCTGCGTATAAGTTACTGTATATGCTATTGCGTATAAATTCAATTCATTAGCGAACCTTTACTGTTAGTTCGTTTATCGTGCGCAAAAGCCCGGGAAGAAAGCGGTCACCCGACCTAGTGGGCAGGGCTTGCTCTGATTGGCTCAGGCTCGGTAAGCCAGTGAAACATCACTTCTGCTGCGACTGCTGAGAGTGGCAGAAGCACTGTGTGTGAAGTTCTGAGACCTGTTTTGTGAAAATTTGATATAATAGCTCTGGGAATCCATATTACACATATCAGGGATACTGCAAGGCAATTGCAGGGCCAGTTCAGGGCTAGTATTTAATCAAGCAGAGAGAGAGAGAGAGACAGGGAGAGATAGGGAGAGACAGGGAGAAACAGTGAGATGCAGGGACAAAGACCTGTAGCCGGAGCATCTACTAGTAGTATTCATAATACTTGGCAGTTGTTCCACCAGGCTAACCCTCCGAGGCGCAAAATTGTAGTGGAGGAGAAAGTAGATGAGGTAGTGGAGTGGATGGCACGCTCATCTCAGTCTCAGCCGGATGATCTGCTGTCATCTGCTGATACAGTATCCATATGTAGCCAGGGGTCAAACTCGTCCTGCTCCAGAATTCCACTCAAGAAAACACCGTCATTTTCCGGCACCGCTTGGGCTTCAGTGTTCCCTCCTAGTGGTGTCCCTTCTGCAATTTCTAAAAAAAGAAGCCACTGAAGCCCACCTTATAATTCGGCGGTTATAGAGGACAGCCTCCCTGAGGCCAACAGTGGCCGGAACTGTCCCACTATGCACTAGGGCTTCTTTCCTGCCCAGCCTCAAGTATCATGTCAGAGACGGTTTTTAGTGCCGTTGGGGGGGGTGTGACACCCAAAAGGACACATCTGTCACCGGGCAGTGTTCAAAAAAATACCTTTATAAAAATGAATAAAGGCTGGATTACATCCGAATTTCATACTCCTCTTGCTGATGCTGTTGGTGATTAGATCAGGCTTTGCAGGGCAGAATAGTCTGAGTGTCTTCCCACTGTTGCTGTCAGCCGGGCCATAATTTTACAGCCAAATGTCTTATGTCATGTCGTGGGCTGTGCGAACCCGAAGTCTCCAAAACCCTATTTTAAAACCAAACACTGTTGTCTACCTCCGCCTCTGTTTTCTACGCTTAGTAGGTGAGTAGCTGTTGTCAGTTAACGTTACTAATAGAGATGAGCGAGCACTAAAATGCTCGGGTGCTCGTTATTCTAGTCGAACTTTTCCCAATGCTCGGGTGCTCGTTTCGAATAACGAACCCCGTTGAAGTCAATGGGAGACTCGAGCATTTTTTGCAGGGGACCAAGGGTCTGCCTAGGGAAGGCTGGGTGAAAACCTGGAAACCTCAGAAAATGATGGAAACACCACGGAAATGGACAGGAAACAGCAGGGGCAGTATGCATGGATGCCTCTGAGGCTGCCTAATCCCACCATTACCCCAAATTCTCAGGCAACAGCCTGGTGGTTACCCTCATGGCAATTGTGCTCACCCAGACCAAGAAAGGCGAGGCACATGCCCATCACATGTTAGGGAAGCACCCAACTAAGTGCAACGAAGGTCGATTACCGCCAATTTTCAGGGACACGGTAATGGTGACCCACTTACAAATGATGCCTGACAACCTGGCGGTGAATCCCTGATTGTCTGTCTTTCAATAAGATTGCAGTGTAAAGCATGGTGGTGAGCCCCAGTAATAAGATTGCAGTGTAAAGCATGGTGGTGAGCCTCAGTATGACTTTTTAGATGGAGATTGCATGTGGTCACGTACTCCCTGGAACCCCATAGTCACCCCTTCTCTGATGTGCTACCCCAGAACATTCTCTGCCCCAATTCGCAAGACCTTTTGCAGTCTCCGTGTGCTGACAGTGGGGATTTACCAGTGTTGTCTGAGGAGGTGGTGGACAATGGCGAGACACAGGTGTCGGGGGGTGAGGTAGTTGTATGGGAAGCAAGTTACAGTGGGGACTCCTTGGGGGGACTTTCTCATGATGATACAGATTCAATTGTGTTTAGAAAGGCTGATGGGCTTCCGTCAGCACTGTGTGTATAGAACCCCATGGCCTTTCATAAAAAAAGTCTGGCGATGAAACCAAGGCAATTTTCAGGGACACGGTAATGGTGACCCACTTAAAAATGCTGCCTGACAACCTGGCGGTGAACCCCTGATTGTCTGTCTTTCAATAAGATTGCAGTGTAAAGCATGGTGGTGAGCCTCATTATGACTTTTTGGATGGAGATTGCATGTGGTCACGTACTCCCTGGAACCCCATAGTCACCCCTTCTCTGATGTGCTACCCCAGAACATTCTCTGCCCCAATTCGCAAGACCTTTTGCAGTCTCCATGTGCTGACAGTGGGGATTTACCAGTGTTGTCTGAGGAGGTGGTGGACAATGGCGAGACACAGGTGTCGGGGGGTGAGGTAGTTTATGGGAAGCAAGTTACAGTGGGGACTCCTTGGGGTTACTTTCTCATGATGGGACAGATTCAACTTGGGTGGATCAGGCACAGGAACAGATCAATTATTATTTTTTTTTTTTGTGTTTATTTAACTTTTATTTAGCACAAATAACCACAGATATATTTATTCGTTCTCTTCGCTGCACAGTCTGGCGTTGGGGTTCATCACTTTGATGGCGAGCTGTGCCGCTCTCTCCACAATGGTCTTTCGGTGCTTTGAGGAGACGTTGAGGAGATCAGTGAAATTCAGTGAATGACGACGCAGGACCCCAACCTAAAAATTTAGCATCAACCGGTACAGTCGTAAATTATGAGCTTGATCAAGTGTGGCATGTGTTCTCTGTATTCTTCTCAGTTTATTACGTATATGGCAGCTATCCGGAAAAATAGTTTGGAGAGAGAGAAAGATAGGAAAAAGACGTAAATTGTTTGGAGAGAGGACCTGTAGGTGGACCTCCGGAAAAATTATTTGGAGAGAGGGCCTGTAGTTGGACCTCCGGAAAAATTGTTTGGAGAGAGGGCCTGTAGGTGGACCTCCGGAAAAATTGTTTGGAGAGAGGGCCTGTAGGTGGACCTCCGGAAAAATTGTTTGAAGAGAGGGCCTCTAGGGGGCCCTCCTGAAAAATTGTGGTAAAAGAGTGCCAGTTGGACCTCTAAAAAAAGGCTTTTTTTTGGTCAATGTTAGGCAAAGACGACATGGAGGAGGAGGAGGAGGAGTAGGAGGAGTAGAGAAGAGGAATCGGATACATAAGTAATGCTAATCTTTAGCTGCTTTCCCCCGGAGGAGATTTGAATTCTGGTGAAATCCAGGCTTTGTTCATTTTAATAAGCGTCAGCCTGTCAGCGCTGTCAGTTGACAGGCGTGTACGCTTATCGGTGATGACGCCACCAGCTGCACTGAATACCCGCTCTGACAGCACGCTAGCGGCAGGGCAGGCCAGCACCTCCAAGGCTTACAGCGCCAGTTCAGGCCACATGTCCAGCTTTGAAACCCAGTAGTTGTATGGAGCAGAGTGATCGATACGGACGTTGGTATGGTCAGCTAGGTACTCCCTCAGCATCTTTCTGTACAGCTCCCCCCTACTCTGCCTAGACTGGGGACAGGTGACAGTGTCTTGCTGGGGTGACATAAAACTGGCAAAGGCCTTGGAGAGCGTTCCCCTGCCAGTGCTGGACAAGCTGCCTGCTCGGCTCCTCTCCCCCGATACTTTGCCCACAGAACCATGCCCTCTGCCGCTAGCGGCGTCAGATGGGAAGGATTGTTTCAGCTTGTGCACCAGGTCCTGTTGATATCTATTCACTCTCATACTCCTTTCCTCTGCAGGGATGAGAGTGGAAAGGTTCTGCTTGTACCGTGGGTCCAGGAGAGTGAACACCCAGTAATCGGTGTTTGAAAAAATGTTTCTAACGTGAGGGTCACGGGATAGGCAGCCTAACATGAAGTCTGCCATGTGCACCAGAGTCCCAACACGTAAGAATTCCCTCTCCTCACTGGCCTGACTCTCTATTTCCTCCTCCTCCTCCAAGTCCTCCTCTTCAGCCCATACACGCTCAAGAGTTAAGGACTGAGCACTGGTACCCTCTACTGTCTCGCCAACATTCTCCTCCTCTTCCTCCTCATCCTCATCCCCCTCCTCCGATACGCGCTGAGAAACAGACCGGAGGGTGCTCTGGCTATCAAGCAACGTATCTTCTTCCACCATCTCTTGTGACAAGCGCAAAGCATCCGACTTGATGCTGAGCAGTGAGTTTTTCAACAGTCAAAGCAGCGGGATGGGGAGGCTGATAATGGCGGCATCGCCGCTGACCATCTGTGTTGACTCCTCAAAGTTGCTCAACACCTGGCAGATATCAGACATCCACGTCCACTCCTCATTGTAGACTTGAGGAATCTGACTGACCTGACTACCAGTTCTCGTGAAATTTGACATCTGGCAGTCTACAATCGCTCTGCGCTGCTGGTAAACTCTGGATAACATGTTTAATGTCGAATTCCATCTCGTGGGCACGTCGCACAACAGTCGGTGAGTGGGCAGTTGTAGGCGGCGCTGCGCTGCCCTGAGAGTGGCAGCATCTGTGGTCGACTTGCGGAAATGCGCACAGATGCGGCGCACCTTGGTGAGCAAATCAGACAGATTGGGGTATGTCTTGAGGAACCGCTGAACTATTAGATTGAACACGTGGGCCAGGCATGGCACATGTGTCAGTCTGCCGAGTTGCAGAGCCTCCACCAGGTTACGCCCGTTGTCACACACAACCATGCCTGGCTTGAGGTTCAGCGGTTCCAGCCACACATCGGTCTGCACCGTGATGTCCTGTAACAGCTCTTGGGCGGTGTGCCTTTTGTCACCTAAGCTCAGCAGTTTGAGCACCGCCTGCTGGCGCTTACCCACGGCACTGCTGCTGCGCCTAGAGCTACCGACTGAAGGCGCTGTGCCCACGGATGGTAATTCGGAGGAGGAGGTGGAGGAGGAGGAATAGTACGTCTGAGAGACCGTGACCAAGGTAGGCCCCGCAATCCTCGGTGTGGACAGTACATGAGCGGCCCCAAGGTCAGTCTTGGTCCCAGCATCCACCAAGTTAACCCAATGTGCTGTCAGTGAGATATAGTGTCTCTGCCCAGCAGCACTTGTCCACGTGTCCGTGGTTAGGTGGACCTTCTCAGAAACATCGTTGGTCAGGGCACGGATGATGTTCTGTGACACGTGCTGGTGTAAGGATGGGACGGTACATCAGGAAAAATAGTGGCGGCTGGGGACGGAATACCGAGGGGCAGCCACCGCCATGAGATTGCGAAAGGCCTCGGTCTCTACCAGCCTATAGGGCAGCATCTCCAGGCTAAGCAATTTGGAGATGTGGACGTTGAGGGCTTGGGCATGTGGGTGGGTGAAACTGTACTTCCTCTTGCGCTCCAGCGTCTGCTGTAAAGACAGCTGAACGCTGCGCTGGGACACATTGGTGGACACTGTGGAGGATCGTGGAGGCGAAGGTGTGGTGAGTCCCTGTAAGTTGAGACATGAAGCTAGGGAGTGTAGCTCTGCGGCGTTCCCCTGCTCCCTCATCAGCAAGTACTGTCTCACCCTGCCCAGGACCACGGCCTCTGCCCCCTGCAGTAATTGGATGCCCACGCCCTCGTCCTCGACCCTTAGCCCTGGGGTTTAACATTTTCTGTATATAAGTGTATTATATAAAAAATAAATTGGCCTGCTGTACTGAAACCCACAAACTTGTTCAGTCTGGTTGAATTAAGTGACGTACAGAAAGTGTCACCTGGACAGAAAATACGGATTGTAGTGAGTGTACTGAACTGTGACACACAGAATGGTTCCACACTGCTGTGTGAAATGGATTTGTATCACTGAGATTGAACAATAAAAAAAAAGGGGTTATATATGGCGATAGCTGCACTACTAGTGCAAGCCAGCCAGCCAAGCTAGGAGACAAAAAAAAAAAATCTTGTAGGCCTTAGAAGGGCTGTTGGGTTCTTTGTGGGTGATTCCTGCCTAACAGAGAACTAAATGCAGGCCCTAACACTGTCCCTGAAACGCAGCAGCTCTATCCCTAACGACATCCAGACAGCATCTGAGCCGAGCACCGCGGCCAGTCACTAGTATATTCCAGGGTCACCTGATCAGGCCAGCCAACCCCTGCTATCGACATGTAAGGGCCCCACGTGATGCTGGGTGTACCGCAGAGTCTCCTGGCTTGTGATTGGCTGAGTTTATAGGCACCAAAAATGCACGATGCGGAAGTTGCCATTTCCTCGAGCATGGCGAGATACTCGTCCGAGCAGCGAGCACTTACGAGTACCGTAATACTCGAACGAGCACCAAGCTCGGACAAGTATGATCGCTCATCTCTAGTTACTAATAGTTCTATTTAGTATTGTTAAGTTTGTTTTGGAGCCTCAACCTTTAGTCCCCCCCCCAAAAAAAAAAAAAATAAAAATATGTGTTATATATATTTTTAAAAAATATATTTTTACACTGCCTCTGCCTCCCGTACAAGTTATATTAGCGGACATTGTTATACACCACTGCAGTCTGTTGTATTTATTTTACCTATCACTCTATGCTGATATACCCCGTCCCGTACTACTACTGGCCAGGGCAGCCATAAAAAGCTCATATATAATTTTCACTGCCTATGTTAACACCTTCAGGACCTAGGACAAGAATGCTCATCCTAATCTGGCGCTACTTAACGCCCTAGGACAAGCATTCTCGTCCTAGATTTAAAGGTGCCGCTGCCGCAATCTTCAGCACAGTCTCACAGTGTGAGACGCTGACAGTTGAATACAGCACAATACAGATGTATTGTGCTGTAGTCAATCAGGGATCAAACCCAGAAATGTTAAAGTCCTATAGTGGGACGTAAAAAAGTGAAACAAAAGTTTTTTAACAAAAAAAAAATAATAAAGTTTCAATAAAGAAAATCCCCTTTCCCATAAAGGCACATATAAAAAATAGAAAAAAAATAAACAGTATACATATTAGGTATCACCGCATTCGTAAAAACCTGCTCTATTAAAATATCACATGATCCACCCCCCAGTCAACACCGTAAAAAATAAAAACTGTCTAAAAAAAGCCATTTTTTTGTCACATTTCATCACTAAAAATGTAATACCAAGCGATCAAAAAAGCGTATTCCCCTAAAAATAGTACCAATCTAACCGTCACCTTATCCTGCAAAAAATGAGCCCCTACCTGAGACAATTGCCCAAAAAATAAAAAAACTACAGCTCTCTGACTATGGAGACACTAAAACATGATTTTTTTTTGTTTCAAAAATGATATTATTGTGTAAAACTTAAATAACTAAAAATAAGTATACATGTTAGGTATCGCCACGTCCGTAACAACCTGCTCTACAAAAATATTGCATGATCTCTCCCCTCAGGTGAACACTGTAAAAAATTAAAAAATAAAAACTGTCTAAAAAAGCCATTTTTTGTCACATTTCTTCACAAAAAATCTAATACCAAGCGATCAAAAAAGTGTATGCCCCCAAAAATAGCACCAATCTAACCGTCATCTCATCCTGCAAAAAATGAGCCCCTACTGAGAAAATCGCCAAAAAATTAAAAAATTACAGCTCTCTGACTATGGAGACACTAAAAAATTATTTTTTTTGTTTAAAAAATATTATTGTGTAAAACTTGAATAAAAATAAGTATACATGTTAGGTATCGCCAAGTCCGTAACAACCTGCTCTACAAAAATATTGCATGATCTCTCCCCTCAGGCTAACACTGTAAAAAATAAAAAATAAAAACTGTCTAAAAAAAAAAACAATTTTTTGTCACATTTCATCACAAAAAATGTAATACCAAGCGATCAAAATAGCGTATCCCACCAAAAATAGTACCAATCTAACCGTCAAAAAAAGACTACAGCTCTCTGACTATGGAGACAATAAAATGTGATTTTTTTTTTTTGTGCTTCAAAAATATTGTGTAAAACTTAAATAAATGAAAAAAGTATTCATATTAGATATTGCCTCGTCCGTAACGACCTGCTCTATAAAAATATCACATGATCTAACCTGTCAGATGAATGTTGTAAATAACAAAAAATAAAAACAATGCCAAAACTGCTAGTTTTTGTTATCTTGCCTCACAAAAAGTGTCCTCTCTGACCCAGGAAGAGGTACAGCAACGTATCTTGCCTCACAAAAAGTGTCCTCTCTGACCCAGGAAGAGGTACAGCAACGTCTTAAAAATATTAAAATAGACAAATCACCAGGACCGGATGGCATACACCCCCGTATCCTAAGAGAATTAAGTAATGTCATCGACAGACCCTTATTTCTGATATTTAAGGACTCTATACTGACGGGGAGTGTTCCACAGGATTGGCGCATAGCAAATGTGGTGCCAATATTCAAAAAGGGTCCAAAAACAGAGCCCGGAAACTATAGGCCGGTAAGTTTAACTTCTGTTGTGGGTAAACTGTTTGAAGGTTTTCTGAGAAATGATATCTTGGAGTACCTCAATGAAAATAAGCAAATAACTCCATATCAGCATGGCTTCATGAGGGATCGGTCATGTCAAACCAATTTAATCAGTTTCTATGAGGAGGTAAGTTCTAGACTTGACCGCGGCGACTCAATGGATGTCGTATATTTGGACTTCTCCAAAGTGTTCAACACGGTACCACATAAAAGGTTAGTATACAAAATGAGAATGCTTGGCCTGGGAGAAAATGTCTGTATGTGGGTAAGTAACTGTCTCAGTGATAGAAAACAGAGGGTGGTTATTAACGTTAGATACTCAGATTGGGTCACTGTCACTAGTGGGGTACCACAGGGGTCTACATTGGGTCCTATTCTCTTCAATATATTTATTAATGATATTGTAGAAGGTTTGCATAGTAAAATATCAATTTTTGCACATGACACTAAACTGTGTAAAGTAATTAACACAGAGGAGGACAGTGCACTGCTACAGCAGGATCTGGATAGACTGGAGGCTTGGTCAGAAAAGTGGCAGATGAGGTTTAACACTGACAAATGTAAGGTTATGCATATGGGAAGGAATAATGCAAGTCACCAGTACATACTAAATAGTAAAGCATTGGGTAACTCTGACATGGAAAAGGACCTAGGAATTTTAGTGAACAGAAAACTAAGCTGTAGAAGCCAGTGCCAGACAGCTGCTGCCAAGGCCAATAAGATAATGGGTTGCATCAAAAGGGGCATAGATGCCCGTGATGAGAACATAGTCCTGCCACTTTACAAATCACTAGTCAGACCACACATGGAGTACTGTGTACAGTTCTGGGCTCCTGTGAACAAGGCAGACATAGCAGAGCTGGAGAGGGTTCAGAGGAGGGCAACTAAAGTAGTAACTGGAATGGGTGGACTACAGTACCCAGAAAGATTATCAAAATTAGGGTTATTCACTTTAGAAAAAAGACAACTGAGGGGAGATCTAATAACTATGTATAAATATATCAGGGGTCAGTACAGAGATCTCTCCCATCATCTATTTATCCCGAGGACTGTGA
>ONZH01028891.1:0-120699 GCA_900303285.1 Rhinella marina
GTCACTCTGTAGTCACAGCCATACAGGGCACGATAAATTTTTATGTGCTTCGCCTGCTCCTGCACTGTAACTCGGTCACTCTGTAGTCACAGCCATACAGGGCCTCGATAAATTTTTATGTGCTTCGCCTGCTCCTGCACTGTAACTCGGTCACTCTGTAGTCACAGCCATACAGGGCCTCGATAAATTTTTATGTGCTTCGCCTGCTCCTGCACTGTAACTCGGTCACTCTGTAGTCACAGCCATACAGGGTCACGCTAAATTTTTATGTGCTTCGCCTGCTCCTGCACTGTAACTCGGTCACTCTGTAGTCACAGCCATACAGGGCCTCGATAAATTTTTTATGTGCTTCGCCTGCTCCTGCACTGTAACTCGGTCACTCTGTAGTCACAGCCATACAGGGCCACGATAAATTTTTATGTGCTTCGCCTGCTCCTGCACTGTAACTCGGTCACTCTGTAGTCACAGCCATACAGGGTCACGCTAAATTTTTATGTGCTTCGCCTGCTCCCTGCACTGTAACTCGGTCACTCTGTAGTCACAGCCATACAGGGCCACGATAAATTTTTATGTGCTTCGCCTGCTCCTGCACTGTAACTCGGTCACTCTGTAGTCACAGCCATACAGGGTCACGCTAAATTTTTATGTGCTTCGCCTGCTCCTGCACTGTAACTCGGTCACTCTGTAGTCACAGCCATACAGGGCCACGATAAATTTTTATGTGCTTCGCCTGCTCCTGCACTGTAACTCGGTCACTCTGTAGTCACAGCCATACAGGGCCACGATAAATTTTTATGTGCTTCGCCTGCTCCTGCACTGTAACTCGGTCACTCTGTAGTCACAGCCATACAGGGTCACGCTAAATTTTTATGTGCTTCGCCTGCTCCTGCACTGTAACTCGGTCACTCTGTAGTCACAGCCATACAGGGTCACTCTAAATTTTTATGTGCTTCGCCTGCTCCTGCACTGTAACTCGGTCACTCTGTAGTCACAGCCATACAGGGCCTCGATAAATTTTTATGTGCTTCGCCTGCTCCTGCACTGTAACTCGGTCACTCTGTAGTCACAGCCATACAGGGCCACGATAAATTTTTATGTGCTTCGCCTGCTCCTGCACTGTAACTCGGTCACTCTGTAGTCACAGCCATACAGGGCCTCACGATAAATTTTTATGTGCTTCGCCTGCTCCTGCACTGTAACTCGGTCACTCTGTAGTCACAGCCATACAGGGCCACGATAAATTTTTATGTGCTTCGCCTGCTCCTGCACTGTAACTCGGTCACTCTGTAGTCACAGCCATACAGGGCCACGATAAATTTTTATGTGCTTCGCCTGCTCCTGCACTGTAACTCGGTCACTCTGTAGTCACAGCCATACAGGGCCACTCGATAAATTTTTATGTGCTTCGCCTGCTCCTGCACTGTAACTCGGTCACTCTGTAGTCACAGCAGCCATACAGGGCCACGATAAATTTTTATGTGCTTCGCCTGCTCCTGCACTGTAACTCGGTCACTCTGTAGTCACAGCCATACAGGGTCACGCTAAATTTTTATGTGCTTCGCCTGCTCCTGCACTGTAAACTCGGTCACTCTGTAGTCACAGCCATACAGGGCCACGATAAATTTTTATGTGCTTCGCCTGCTCCTGCACTGTAACTCGGTCACTCTGTAGTCACAGCCATACAGGGCCACGCTAAATTTTTATGTGCTTCGCCTGCTCCTGCACTGTAACTCGGTCACTCTGTAGTCACAGCCATACAGGGCCACGAAATTTTTATGTGCTTCGCCTGCTCCTGCACTGTAACTCGGTCACTCTGTAGTCACAGCCATACAGGGCCACGATAAATTTTTATGTGCTTCGCCTGCTCCTGCACTGTAACTCGGTCACTCTGTAGTCACAGCCATACAGGGCCACGATAAATTTTTATGTGCTTCGCCTGCTCCTGCACTGTAACTCGGTCACTCTGTAGTCACAGCCATACAGGGCACACGATAAATTTTTATGTGCTTCGCCTGCTCCTGCACTGTAACTCGGTCACTCTGTAGTCACAGCCATACAGGGTCACGCTAAATTTTTATGTGCTTCGCCTGCTCCTGCACTGTAACTCGGTCACTCTGTAGTCACAGCCATACAGGGCCACGATAAATTTTTATGTGCTTCGCCTGCTCCTGCACTGTAACTCGGTCACTCTGTAGTCACAGCCATACAGGGTCACGCTAAATTTTTATGTGCTTCGCCTGCTCCTGCACTGTAACTCGGTCACTCTGTAGTCACAGCCATACAGGGCCACGATAAATTTTTATGTGCTTCGCCTGCTCCTGCACTGTAACTCGGTCACTCTGTAGTCACAGCCATACAGGGTCCACGCTAAATTTTTATGTGCTTCGCCTGCTCCTGCACTGTAACTCGGTCACTCTGTAGTCACAGCCATACAGGGCCACGATAAAATTTTTATGTGCTTCGCCTGCTCCTGCACTGTAACTCGGTCACTCTGTAGTCACAGCCATACAGGGTCCACGCTAAATTTTTTATGTGCTTCGCCTGCTCCTGCACTGTAACTCGGTCACTCTGTAGTCACAGCCATACAGGGCCACGATAAATTTTTATGTGCTTCGCCTGCTCCTGCACTGTAACTCGGTCACTCTGTAGTCACAGCCATACAGGGCCACAATAAATTTTTATGTGCTTCGCCTGCTCCTGCACTGTAACTCGTCACTCTGTAGTCACATATAAATGCCTGAGTTCCTGCAGGCTGTCATGTTCCATGTGTTTTCCATCATTTTCTGAGGTTTCGGTTTCACCCAGCTTCCCTAGGCAGAGCCTTGGTCCCCTGCAAAAAATGCTCGAGTCTACCATTGACTTCAATGGGGTTCATTATTCGAAACGAACACCCGAGCATCGGGAAAAATTCGACTTGAATAACAAGCACCCAAGCATTTTAGTGCTCGCTCATCTCTAATTGTAATGCATTAGCTGTAAGTGTATTACTCAATGTAATACACTTACAGCCTGCTTCCTGTGCGATCCAGGGGGCTGGATCGCACAGGCACGCAGGGATGACAGCCACTTCCTTAGGCATCGGGCTGTCATCCAAGCCATCGAGTCCCCGTCACAAGAGCGCAGGGACCCGATGGCCCCCTCACTCGCCATCCTGAAATGCCGCACACCTCATGTGCTCCGGTCAGCGCTGACCGCGGCACATGAATGGTTAATGCGCCAGCATCGGTGTTTTCACCGATGCCGGCTCATTAAGCAGGGGTCCAGCAACTGGGCACAGCCGGACCCCCATCGCTGATCAGACGGGCGCAGCTCCTGCAACCGCCCGATCAGCGCGCCGTGGTAGTACGGCGCCAGACGACAATGCGCTGGTCGGGAAGGGGTTAATTTCATGGCCCTGTACCTCCAGCCAGGGTTACACAGATATAAAATACAATAAACAAGAAACTTTTAATAAACTAGTACAGATGGGTAGAGGACCCTGCCCGCAAGAGGTTACAATCTATGAACGGCCACCGGATCATGCTGCAGTGGACAGGGACAAAGACCGGTGTCCAAATCACCGTTCTTTGTAAATGTTCCCCTTTGTTCTTCAAATTGCTACAGATATGACGTAAAAGTGACCAGTTCTTTATAAGGGTGAACCACCATGTTCTGGTTCTCTTTTCTTTGTGGAACTCCATCTGTACACTGGTTTGATTTTCCTAACATGCTTTCTTGGTGTGATGAGTGGGCTTATGCCTTTTGATCAAAATGTACACTAATGCCTCAGTAGCACGTAGCATAGGAGGCGGTACACATGCACCAAGTAGCGCTATTTTCTGCTAAGTAGCAGGAATGAGATCAAAGCATAGCATGTGGATGTGCGATCCAGTCTTTTTTCTACATTGTTGCATGTCAATAAGTAGTTAGAATGTTTTAATGCCAGCTCAATAGATTTTATGTGCAATTTAAATATACAATGTAAGGGCTTGTTTACATCTCCGTTCTGTATTCTGTTATGGCTTTCCGTTATAACATCATTCATAAGACGATAATCAAAACGGAAACCTTTAGAGGCATTCCGTTTTGATCCGTCATAATAGAAATATATGGGCAAGCATAACGGATCCGTCTGGTTTCCGTTATGCTGGACGGAAAACAAAGTTCTGTAGACACTTTTGAGGACACTCTTTTGGCACACATCCAGCTAAATGTCTATGGGCTTATTAAATGTGTATACATTTAATAAGCCCAGGTCAGGTCACTTTCCCTAAACTTTTTGGGTTCAATAACTATAAAATGAAACAACATGAAAAGATCACAGCATCACAGGAACATTCTAATGCAAATTTTAGTTTCTTAGTGGAATTGCATCCATATTTTTCACTGGCGTGGTTTGAAGGCAGTTTTTTTCTACTGAAATGTTGCACAGAAATGTACAACGTCATTGATTGTATAAGAGGCTGTGCTTGGTATTGCAGCCTATTCCTGTTCATTTGAATGGAATGACCTGCACAAAGGCTCTTTGACAGCATGGCTCCCCCAAGCACCACAACCCCATTTTTTAGACTTCAGATCAGACCTCCATATCAGATCCTCAGATCAGACTCCCATATCAGAACCCCATACCATGATAGATAGGAACTCACAATTCAGGTCCATAGGGGACCTAAAGCAGTAGGGATGTGACCCTTGAGACTGAAATGGAGTGCTGGTGACCAGGTAAGTGCAGGGACTGATTGGCCATAGACCCTGCAGGGTAATGTCCTGGTGGACCAATGACTAGGGAGTGATCCAAATCCTCTGTACTGTAGCTAGCTGGGTACATAATGATCTGATGTTCTCAGCTGTAATTAACACTGAGAATACCAGGTCTTTATGTCCTCAGGACAGTGATATAGTTCAATATTGTGGCGGGGCATGGGATCCTATGACCCTCTGCCCTGCTGTTCACTCTTATAGGCCACTATATGAGGCTGTGTAAAAATTGCACAAGGACCAGGGGCGTCGCCAGGTCAAAATATTCGGGTCTTGAACCCCTGATGTTTTGTCCAGAGCCCCGAATGTTACAGCAGCTGCAAGGCACAGGGTGATATAGTAATACTTCCGCAGAGAGAAGGAGACAAGCAGTGCTCCTCCCTCTCTTCTGCAATACCAGTGCTGATTGGTGGAGCAGCAGTCAGCAGGCTTCTCTCAGAGCTGCTGCTCCACTAATCAGGTCCTCCTCCTGCACACTGTGGGAGCGTGTCAGGCTAGGAGGCGGGGCCAGTGTGAGGAAGACAAGACACTGAGGTCTGTGTGGAGCAGCATGAGGAAGGAGGCGGGGCTTATCTGGAGATAATTCAGGCATCTGACCTGTGAGGAACTTCTTCACAGTGAGTATATACCATAATGTAAATGTGCTGGAGCCTGAGAGATGTGCAGTGTATGAGGAGAGAGGGGGGGGGTGCTCTGTACATGAGGGTAGATGTGTATGTGTGTGTGTGTGTGTGTGGGGGTGGTGCTCAGTACATGAGGGGAGATGGGGGGTGCTCAGTACATGAGGGGAGATGGGGGGTGCTCAGTACATGAGGGGAGCTGGGGGGTGTTCAGTACATTATGGGAGATGCTGGTGGGGGTGCTCAGTACATGATGGGGGGTGCTCAGTACAATGAGGGGAGATACTGTGGAGGGTAGGGGTGCTCAGTACATGAGGGGAGATGGGGGGGCGCTCAGTACATGAGGGGAGATGCTGGTGGGGTGCTCATTATATGAGGGGAGATACTGTGGAGGATGGGGGTGATCAGTGTATGAGGGGTGGTACTGTGGAGGATGGGGGTGCTCAGTGTATGAGGGGATATACTGTGGAGGATGGGGGTGCTCAGTGTATGAGGGGAGATACTGTGGAGGATAGGGGTGCTCAGTGTATGAGGGGAGATACTGTGGAGGATGGGGGTGCTCAGTGTCTGAGGGGAGATACTGTGGAGTATGGGGGTGTTCAGTCTATCAGGGGAGATACTGTGGAGGATGGGGGTGCTCAGTATATGAGGGAGATACTGTGGAGGATGGAGTGCTCAGTGTATGAGGGAAGATACTGTGGAGTATTGGGGGTGTCCAGTGTATGAGGTGAGATACTGTGGAGGATGGGGGTGCTCGGTGTATGAGGGGAGATACTGTGGAGTATGGGGGTGTTCAGTCTATCAGGGGAGATACTGTGGAGGATGGGGGTGCTCAGTGTATGAGGGGAGATACTGTGGATGATGGGGGGTGCTCGTGTATGAGGGGAGATACTGTGGAGTATGGGGGTGTTCAGTCTATCAGGAGAGATACTGTGGAGGATGGGGGTGCTCAGTGTATGAGGGGAGATACTGTGGAGGATGGGGGTGCTCAGTGTATGAGGGGAGATACTGTGGAGGATGGGGGTGTTCAGTCTATGAGAGGAGATACCGTGGAGGATGGGGGTGCTCTGTGTAGGTGAGCAGATACTGTGGAGGATGGGGGTGCTCTGTGTAGGTAAGCAGATATTGTGGAGGATGGGGGTGCTCAGTGTAGGTGGGAAGATACTGTGGAGGATGGGGGTGCTCAGTGTAGGTGGGCGGACACTGTGGCGGCACTAGAGCTGCATAGCTCCAGGACATATTGCACATAGGAGCACACTGACAGGACATAGTGCAGCACTGGCACCAGCACACAGCGCTAAACCAAGAGCGATGGCGCCTGGAGGAGGAGCATAGAGGGGATGTGTGTATGTGGGGGAGAGAGGACAGGGTGGATATTTCAAGAATATGGCACATATACATTGGGGCTTGAGCCCTGGATCTTTTGAGACCCTAGCAACGCCTCTGACAAGGACACAAGACTCTCAGGCTAAAAATATCCTGTGGCCTGTACCAGAGACTAGAAATGACATAGGTATTTTATTTTTTTTATTCTCTCCTTGGCCACTTGGGGAGCATATTACTGGGGCACTATAGGAGTTATTACTAGGGGAAGACTGCATGCAGCATTCTGTAGATAGCGTTGGCCTGGTGTTGTGGCCTGCATCTCACCTCCTAAGTCCCTTACTCCATATCTTAATTAGAGACAATTGGAGGAGGAGGACAGAACATGGCAGCTATTGATGGCTAGAAGGACAGCATTTGGGGGTATATTGTGCTGCCCTCTGGTATTTGGTTTTGTTGGGATGGTATTTTCCCACATCTTGGAAGGAAATGGCTTTATTGTCTTTATTGTCTGGCGTGCAGCACCTTCCCCAGTCATTTTCTTTGGGCAACTCTTCAGGACTCATCTTTTACCCTGATATGCCGCAGAACTGCAGGAAATGCAGCAAAAAGGGTCACAGCATGAAGGACTGCAAAGAGGCCGTCTGAAGAAGCTGGAAGACTGATCCCTTCTCGGTCCTCTCTGGCGTCAGACAAGGCAGTCATGTCAGGACTGGTGGTCATGGCGCCCGTGCCGCTGGTCCTGCCTCTGACACTGTGAGTGCCGGGGACGCGGCGGGTACGCAAGCTCACTCACGTTCTCGGTCACTAGGTTCATGCCAGAGAATCTATGCTATTTTATCCGTCAGCTCTGCTATGCAGACCTGGTCACCTAGGGGTTAATTTTGTGCTCAGGAGTCTCTCCTCCCTTTCACCTGTTGGGGTGGTATTCCTGGCTGCATTTAAACCCTGCAGAGACAATCATGTTTGCCAGTGTTTGAGTTTCTCTGCACCAGCTATCCTAGTGATTTCAGCTCTGCTGTTTTGACCTAGCTTGCTTGTTTTTGACCATCGCCTCTGCCTGATCCCCGTGTACTGTGTTCCTGGTTGGTTTGGACTTTTCGGCTTGTATTTTGACTACTCTTTGTTTAGCGATTCTGTCTTGATGTACCCTCTTGGTTTTTGACTCGGCCTTCTGACCATTCTTCTGTGTTTGTTTTGTCTGTCTCTCGTCTCCCACTCCCTTCACCTTAGTCAGTGTATTTCGCAGTCTTCGTGGTTGTCGCCCCACGGTTTAGCGTGGGTGGGGCAATAGGCAGGGACAGAGGTTTTTGGGCTAGCTCAGGGCTCACGTTCCTCTGTTGTCTGTGTACCCCACCTTGACAGAAACACTGGCCGAAAAGAGGCCTGCAACCTGCTTGCGTCCAGCTACGTTCACTCCGCCTATGGAGCCCATGTCAGCTGTGGTCGCACAGGTCCAGGCCTTGACCAAGTTGGTTCAAGATCTGGCTGCGTGCCTTCAGGTCCAGGAAACCATGCATGCTTTGGCCCCGGGGCCACCTCCGGCCGTTCAGTTACCGGCACCTGAACCCAAGATTCCCCTTCCTGACTTTTTTTCTGGCGATCGTAAGACATTTTTTTCTTTTCGGGAGGGATGTAAACTGTATTTTTCTTTACGACCTCAGTCCTCTGGGACAGAAGCGCAAAAGGTGGGGTTGGTGATGTCTCTCCTGCGGGGTGACCCGCAAAATTGGGCTTTTTCCTTACCTGCTGATTCACCTCTGCGCTTTTCTCTAGACTGTTTCTTTTCTGCCCTCGGTCAGATTTATGATGAACCTGACCGACCTGCACTAGCGGTTTCCCATTTGTTATCTCTCCGTCAGGGTAGACAAGGGGCGGAAGAATATTGTGCTACTTTCAGACAGTACGTGACGGACTCGGGGTGGAACGATCAGGCCTTGAAAGACCTGTTCATGACTGGCCTCTCAGACCCTGTAAAAGACTTATTAGCTCATGCAGAACCTAAAACTCTTGATGATGCTATGACCCTCGCCATCCGGGCGGACAGAAGCCTAAGATCCAGACGACCGCCTCGGGTGCCTCCTGCTCCTCAGCCGACCCTCAGTCCGGTCTCAACTCTATCTGGGCCTGAACCAATGGAGCTCAGCAGCATCAACCCTGAGCAGAGGAGGGAACATCGCCGGAAGAATCGACTATGTTTCTACTGTGGGAGTCCCGAACATCAGCTTAATGCCTGTCCGAAGAAGCCACAGCAGGAAAACTTCCGCTCCTAGACAGTTGTGGGAAGGACTGTCTGGGAGCTCAGGTACTCCCTAAAATTTCTAAAATGTTCCTGCCCTGCACTATTGAGGACCAGTCAGCCTCATGTACAGGTCACGCTTTTCTGGATTCTGGTGCAGCTGCTCATTTCATAGACTTTGATTTTGTGTCTCAGATGTTGCCTTCCCTGATTCTGTTGTCCCCTCCTGTCCTAGTGTCTAGTGTGGATTTGACCCCATTGTGTGCAGGTCTGGTCAAATTCCGCACTCCTCAGGTTAAGTTGGTGGTGGGCGCACTTCATGAGGAATATTGTTCCTTCTTGGTAATGAAAAATTTGTCTGTGAATGTCATCCTGGGTCTACCATGGCTCCGGGAACACAATCCAGTAATTGATTGGGTAACTTTGGATCTAGTTCGTTGGGGTCCTCAGTGTAAGGCCCATCTGTCACATGTTTCTCTCTGTACCACTGATGCAAGTAATGTGGATCTCCCGGAGTTTATGTCTGACTTTTCTGATGTTTTTTCCAAACCCTTGTCTCAAGTCCTTCCTCCTCATAGGGATTTTGATTGTAAAATCGATCTCTTACCAAATACCAAACTGCCTAAAGGTCGTATATATAATCTGTCTGTGCCAGAGAGGGAGTCTCTTAAGACGTATATAGATGAAAGTTTGGCTATTGGACATATTCGACCTTCTGAGTCACCAACTGGGGCTGGTTTCTTTTTTTTGTTGAAAAAAAAGATGGTGGGTTAAGGCCATGTATTGATTATCGCGAACTAAATAAAATTACTGTCAAGAACTCTGGGCCACTCCCCCTCATTCCGGATCTTCTGAATCAGGTTTCTGGGGCACAGGTGTTCTCCAAATTAGATTTAAGGGGAGCTTATAACCTGATTCGGGTCCGGGAGGGGGATGAATGGAAGACCGCGTTTAATACTCCTCTGGGGCACTTTGAATATCTGGTAATGCCTTTCGGTCTATGCAATGCCCCCGCAGTCTTCCAAGGGTTCATGAATACCATTTTTCATGATTATATTGGGGTCTTTATGGTGGTCTACTTGGATGACATCCTGATTTTCTCTCCAGATCTGGTCTCTCATCATGAGCATATTCGTCTGGTTCTTTCTCGGTTACGAAAAAATAGTTTATTCGCTTGAAAAGTGTATTTTTTGTGTTCAAAAAATTTCGTTTTTGGGTTATGTGGTCACTCCTTTGGATTTTCAGATGGATCCGTGTAAGGTTCAGGTGATTACGGATTGGGTCCGACCCAATAGCTTAAAATCCCTTCAGCGGTTTCTGGGTTTCGCTAATTATTACAGGAACTTTATCAAGAATTTTTCCGTAATCGCCAAACCACTCACGGATCTTACCCGGAAGGGGGCTGATCCAAGTAACTGGTCCCCTGCTGCGTATGCTGCATTCGATGAGCTTAAGGTGGCTTTCTCTTCTGCTCCGGTGTTATGTCAACCTGATCTCTCACGACCCTTTGTTGTAGAAGTAGATGCTTCTGAGGTTGGTGTGGGGGCAGTGTTGTCTCAGGGGCCCCCTACTCTCACCAACCTGAGGCCTTGTGCATTTTTCTCTAAGAAGTTCTCTCCTTGTGAAAGAAATTACGATATTGGTAACCGTGAGCTCCTCGCCATCAAATGGGCATTTGAAGTGTGGCGCCATTTTTTGGAGGGAGCTCTTCACCCAGTGACAGTGATCACAGACCACAAAAATCTTGTGTATCTTGATACTGCTAAATGTCTAAATGCTCGCCAGGCCAGGTGGGCCTTGTTTTTCTCTCGCTTTAATTTTTTGGTTACCTACCGACCGGGTACTAAGAATGTAAAGGCAGATGCCTTATCCCGGAGTTTCGGTACCCCTGAGGTTTCTGAGTCTGAGGCTGGGAATATTTTACCACCAGGTATAGTACTGGCAGCTGTCTCCTCTCACCTCTACACTCAAATTCTCGCTGAACAAAATTCTGTTCCCAAAGACCTTCTGGAAGGCAAATTGTTTGTTCCTCATTTTTGTCGTTTGAGAGTGTTAGAGGAGACACATTGTTCAGTGCTGGCAGGTCACCCAGGTGTTCGAGGAACTTTAGAGTTACTAAAAATAAATTATTGGTGGCCACGTATGGCTAATGATGTCCATGCTTTCGTCCAAGCTTGTCAAGTCTGTGCGCGGGGAAAGACCTCCAGGAGACGTCCTGAGGGTCCTCTTCTCCTGCTCCCAGTGCCGGACAGACCCTGGTCCAACATTTCTATGGACTTTATTACCGATCTGCCACAATCCCAGGGGTGCACTGTCATCTGGGTGGTAGTGGATCGGTTCTCTAAAATGGGCCATTTTGTTCCATTAAAAAAACTACCCTCGGCGGAGGAATTGGCGGATCTTTTTATCCAGCATGTGGTCCGTCTTCATGGTCTTCCTGATGATGTAGTGTCGGACAGGGGTGTGCAATTTGTATCTAAGTTTTGGCGTGCCTTTTGTTCGAAATTGGAGGTTAAATTGTCCTTTTCTTCTGCCTTTCACCCTGAAATTAACGGGCAGACGGAAAGGATGAATCAGGAGCTAGTCCAGTACCTTCGTCTCTTTGTCTCTGACTGTCAACATCTGTGGGCTTCATATCTCCCGTTAGCAGAATTTGCAATCAACAACCATACAAGCTCTTCCACTCTCACATCACCCTTTTATTGTAATTTTGGTTTCCACCCCCGGTTTTCTTTCTCTTCTTCGTCTGTTTCCGATACCCCTCGGGCAGAATCCATAACCAGCCTACTGTGCACAGTGTGGTCACAAGTTCAGAAGAACTTGCAAAAATCACAAAACCAGATGGTCCATCACTCCAAGAATAAACGTACAGTCACGGAAACTTTTGTAGTGGGAGATAAAGTCCTTTTGTCTACTAAAAACCTCAAATTGAAGGTTCCTTCTTTGAAATTGGCTCTGAGGTTTGTTGGTCCTTTTGCTATTACTCATGTTATCAATCCAGTGTCTTTCAAGGTGGCGCTCCCGCCAGAATGGCGTGTTCACAATACTTTTCATAAAAGTTTGTTAAAGCGTTATGTTGACCCTGTTGTACCCCTCCCTGACCCTCCCTCTCCATCTGTGGTGGATGGAGACCTTGAGTTTGAAGTGGAGAGAATTCTTGATTCTAGATTTGTAAGGAATTCTCTACAATATTTGATCCATTGGAAGGGGTTCGGTCCTGAGGATAGATCCTGGGTTCATGCTAAGGGTGTGCATGCACCTCGGTTAGTAAAATTGTTTCACCGGAACTATCCGTTGAAACCATCTCCGCGATCTAAGGGTCCGGAGGCCCCTCGGGGAGGGGGGGGTACTGTCAGGACTGGCGGTCATGGCGCCCGTGCCGCTGGTCCTGCCTCTGACACTGTGAGTGCCGGGGACGCGGCGGGTACGCAAGCTCACTCGCATTCTCGGTCACTAGGTTCACGCCAGAGAATCTAAGCTATTTTATCCGTCAGCTCTGCTATGCAGACCTGGTCACCTAGGGGTTAACTTTGTGCTCAGGAGTCTCTCCTCCCTTTCACCTGTTGGGGTGGGATTCCTGGCTGCATTTAAACCCTGCAGAGACAATCATGTTTGCCAGTGTTTGAGTTTCTCTGCACCAGCTATCCTAGTGATTTCTGCTCTGCTGTTTTGACCTAGCTTGCTTGTTTTTGACCATCGCCTCTGCCTGATCCCTGTGTACTGTGTTCCTGGTTGGTTTTGACTTTTCGGCTTGTATTTTGACTACTCTTTGTTTAGCGATTCTGTCTTGACGTACCCTCTTGGTTTTTGACTCGGCCTTCTGACCATTCTTCTGTGTTTGTTTTGTCTGTCTCTCGTCTCCCACTCCCTTCACCTTAGTCAGTGTATTTCGCAGTCTTCATGGTTGTCGCCCCACGGTTTAGCGTGGGTGGGGCAATAGGCAGGGACAGAGGTTTTTGGGCTAGCTCAGGGCTCACGTTCCTCTGTTGTCTGTGTACCCCACCTTGACAAGTCATCTTTCACCTATTCTTTTTGTTTTTGTTATAGAGCTCTCTGCAGAGTTTATCCAGCAAAATCCAGGTCAGAGGGATCACCACACCATGGCTAGAATAACGAATGACCAAGTGCTCACTTTACATAGACGACTGTGACCGTCTTCTGCAAAGACCGAAGTGCGGTGGCGCCGCTCACCCAGACCTGCAAGGAATTCGACCACAAGCTTGGCTTCCTCATCACAGGCCTTTACTAGTACTGTCTTTTGCTTCATTTGGGGCTCCAAAAAGGACAGAGCAAAATGGACAGTCGTGTACAAGCAGGAAAGGAAAGGAGTTCCAGATATCTCCACTCTGTTGTGGGCAGCCTTGTGTGCAACTACATCCGCAGGACTCTAACATCAAAGGAAGACAGCTCGGCGGACCAGTACAGTACATGTCTCAGCTCCTGACCCTACAACTGGGACACCCCCTATTGGCCTTCTCAAGTTTTTAAGGGAACACCAGCTGGAGGGATTCAAGCCTGACTTTTGGAACCCAAAGACTATGCACAAGCTCATCCAAGTTAGGGTCCATTCAGACATCCGCATGTCATTGCGGATCCGCAAATTGCCGGCACTATAGAAATGCCTAATCTTGTCCATGGCTACGGAAATAGGAAATGCTCTATTATTTTCCATTGAAAATGAGTGGGTCTGCACCCATTCTGCAAAATAGTGGAACAGATGCGGAACCATTCATACAGATGTGTGAATGGACCCTAAAGGACTTAACAGAGTCTATTCCAGGGCTCCCCACTGCCACTGCTGTTTGGAAGTATGTAGCTTCTAGCAGGTTAACCATTGACCACAAAGACCTGGCATGGATGGCCATTCAGGGGGGGCCTGCCCCCTGAGAACTTTCATGCATGCCCACAGATTATGCAATACCAGGTATTGCCCAAGGAGCCTGTTGGAGGAGGAAACATTGGATTGTCCGTTTGCGCAGGTCCTGTTGGATGCCCTGGAAAATTAACTCTATTCCCAGCAGCCGAAAGCACACTGCCTTGCTTTATGGGCTTTTCCACGGAACCTATACAAAGCCACAGGCTGGTTTGCAACCTGCTCTGAGACTACTCCAACATGGAAAGTCTGGACCCTCAACCATCGGAATGCTGCCATGGCAGAGGAAGGGAGCTCCCTCTGTTAACCACTTCCATACAGCGCAGCATGGAAGTGGTTAAACGACCAACATCTGTGCCAGCACCAATGTCAGACGTTGCAGCAAAGTGTCAGCCGTATGTTATGGCTGACACTTGATGCTACCGTCCGGCCAGCGTGAACATGATTGGGGGTGGGCCTGATGGAGGACATGCTGAACAGACTAGCCAATCAGAGCAATCACTGGCTCGGGACCGGCCTCATTGGTGTTGGGCCAGTTAGCTGAGATCCTTGGCTGTGTGTAACAGTTTGCTGAAAGCTTAGTACCATAGAGTAGCAGTGCTCCATTACAAATGTATTCATCATATAGTGTTAAGGAGTTAAAATACCCCACTATTAAAGGGATTGTTGATGTATAATAAAGTATTCCAGTTCGATGGGTCTTACAAGCCAGCACCCACCAATCTGCTATTTCAGGCAGCCACAGCGCCGGGAACAGAAGGCTCCATACACTTATTACTTTCTAGTGCTGGTGTACTGAAGCCCAGCTTCCATTCACTTGGGAGCTTAGCTGTACTACCCCAGCATGGCTGCTACACAGTGTACAGAACTGTCTGCCTTCAGGTTTTTACACTGTATAGTTTCCAGCATTGTGGTGTCCGACCCCACCAATATGAAATTGATGACCTATCCTGAGGAAGGGTCATCAGTACCTGGAGCCCAGGAAACACCTTTAAGGGGTATTTTTTTTTTCTCTTGGATGCTTGTTGTGAGATGACCTGCCTGTATCATTTATCATTTTCTACACCTGTTTTAGGTGTAGAAAATGGTCTAAATTTAAGCCAGCAATAAATAAATAAATAAATGTGCCCCATAGGGTCTAAATTAAAATGCACTTTAGGCAAGTCTTTGCTTCACCACATTATACACTTAGCACCCCCACCTCCCTCATTTTGGATGCCCCCAGCATGATATCTGAGGTAAATAAATAAACTGGCCAAAATTCCACTGCAGCAAACTCATCCCTGCCTCTAAGGGGATGCAAAGAAAAAACTATCACTTTTAGACCTTGATTTTCAAAGTGACTTGAAGTTCTATATCATCTTTTTGAGAACTGTGAAGATGTCGTCATTTTTATTTTAGAATGGCGACAATTCTTGATCCTTTATTATACCTCACATACAATCATATATTAGTAAAGATTGACTTCAATAAAGCAGATTTATTTTATTTTAGATTTTACACAGTATTCGGAATAACAGAGGACAATACACGAGATTATATTATGCTGACTTTTCCACCCATTTTGGGGAGGATAATGAAAAACATATCAGTTTTGTTATCTTCTCTGACACCCAGTATTACTCCACCCTTTTTCTTATCATAGTGTAGCTACTCTGTGATGGAGGGCTGTACATCACAGAGAATGCTGTGTTATCTCACTTGATATATCAAACACATGTATTCCATGTATACCATACAATTTGCGATTTACAACAAATGACAATATTAAAAAATGTGACATTTGGAAGACATGAGTGTAATCATGAGCATTTAAAGAGATTTCCACCTTAAAAAAAAAGTACCACTAACGTTATTTCCTCAGAATGCAATGCCTACATATACAATGTCTGCTCAAACAGACTGCCTTGACTAAGACATGAGAGTAAGGAAAATGTTTCCACATACAGCCTAATGTGCAAACAGGTATAACCCAGAGATCATGGTGCAAAAGAATCATCTTTGATAGAATGTTAAAAGAACTGAATGAGTTAAAAAAATACGGTAATTGAATTGATAGTAATAGACTGAAAAATGGCCCTAATTCTAACAGGCAGATTGATACAACAAGACCCATTGTTTCTTGTACATGCTACTCCTCAGCCACTAGCAATTCTACTTGTATGTATCTTATATCATTACTGATTATATAATTCTATCATTTGTGAGGGAGGTGATTTATTTAGTAACCAAGGGGTCATTTATTAAGACCGACGTTTTAGACGCCGTTCCTAATGAAGCCCTGCAGTGATGGTGGATCCACCGCAGTTATGTAGAAGCACTGCTCTACATAACTTCGGCAGATCCACCAACGCTTCTAAATGTAAGACAGCTTCTGAACTGTTTTATATTTAGACCATCTACTCATAAATCAGGCGTAGAAAATGGTAAATAGGATGGGCCTACCAGCCCTCCCCTTCCCACCTTTTTAAGACCTTTGCACCACAATCTGTCCTGGAAATACGTCTAATTTAGGAGTATTTCTGTTTAATAAATGACACCCAAGTGTCTATTATATGTTTTCTGAGTTTATGACTAGTTAAAATGCACTGTGAGCTCTCATACTATTAGGCATGAGACATTAGGACATGTTTCTATGGTTGTAGCAGGTACAAGTATGTGCACCTATGTCTTTATTTGGTTCTTATCTCAGGGGTAAAAAGATGAATAGGCAGGTTGAAATCCAACCTTCTCATTCCTGCACACTGTGCCGGTCAGCAGGATCCACCAGAAAATATTTTTTCTATGGCTTTGATAATCTCAAAACATATTAGTCCAAATATCCAAATAGCACAGTGTTCTTGGTTGTTGTGTGCTATTATCCTGCGCTGCAAATACAAATGTCATCACAGATACCAAATGAGATGTGGAAGTATGAGTTGGTATAAACCCTTTTATAAATAAATCTCTTGAAAAAAATTGAAATCTTTGACTAGTATTACATTACCCTTTCAGCTCTGACCACCCTACAATAACCCCAACCCTTTCAGTCAGCTGGGGATAAAAGAAAAAAAATTCTTAAATGCAGTGTGGCCCACCGAAAAGTAGCCCTCCTCTAGTGATATTATGACAAGATGAACGAGCAAGTGGATTTTTTTTTAAATTTCCCACAAGTCACAAACATAATCCGACATGCCCAAAGATGCAGACATGAACGGGGACCACTTTCAGCATCTTTTATGACATGTGGGTAATAAAAAAAAAAAAATAATACACTCACTTGTTCTAGCAACAAATGAAGTCCTACTAACCCCATCTTCCTGTTCTCTTTTACATACTAGCCTCAATGTATCATTCAAAATACCCAGTTCAACAGTAAAAGGAACATTTCAGCCCTGTTCTTTCTATAATCACAAGTGTTTCTTGTCTAAGTATAGCATATGTAACAAGTCGAGCACTTGACCAGATCGTTTAATACATTCTGTCTCTCACCTTATACCAATCCTGTTCAATGATATCAATATTATAATTTATTTGATGCTTATTCTTAGTACTTGGTACTCCCACCCAATAGCAATATGTTAAAATCACTTACGTATTATGAATGGCAAAATGAAAAGTTTGCTTTTAATACCTTTAAAAGATGGAAAAAAATGTCTGTGGGAGTCGTGTATTAACCTTTTAAAGACACAGCCTAGTTTGGTACTTAAAGGGGTTGTGCAGTGTCAGAATACTGATTACCTATCCTCAGGATTGGTCATGAAGATCAAATCAGTGTGGGTCCGACTGCCAACACTCCCTGCTGATCAGCTGTTTAAAGGGGTAGAAGTACTCATGTGAGTGGTGCATCCTTTTAATGTTTGCCCACACACTGTCCAGCTTGTAGCAATGGTGCATTATAATTACAAATGCTCGTTCCATTCACTTGAATGGGATCATCAGTTGTAATTATAATGCCTTGCTGCTATAATGCAGAACGTGTGTAGGTGCTGGGAGTTGGACCCCCACTGATCTAATAATAATTACCTATCCTGAGGATAAGCCATCAATATCCTGACATTCCACAACCCCTTTTAAGGTGTGATTTGTTCCATTTGTCATCTCTGCATTTCAATAACCATAACTGTTTTATTTTTCCTTCTATGTTTTCCATTAATTGTATGGCATAAATATTCTGTTCAATTGGTCAGTAAAATGAAAGCGATGCCAAATTTGTTTACTTTTTGTCTTAATTCTTTTACACTAGAGATGAGCGAACTACTCGAGATTCAGTTCGGTTCAGGTTCATAGAATGTTTGAACTGAAGTTCTCCAATTGCCCTGAAAATTGGTATATAACACCTTCAAGTCTCTAGAACTAGAATTTCTAGGAAAACTTCTCTCTTTTTATTTTTTTAATGATTTTTTTTATTTTTCCCTCCCCCCTCAACAAACTCTCAAATGCAATGACAGCAAATGATTTGTCATCAGAGTGACACTTGAAATACATAGTTATGGGTAAATGCACATTTCACTGTGTTAACATACAGCATGTTAAAAAACGCTCAGTGCCGGCACATGTGTTATGCTTTTTAATATTCCAAAGCTTCCAAAAATTTCCCTTATTGGGCGCAGATGATGTTTAAACACTGTGAGGCAGCAACAGGTAAGGCAGTGACAGGTGCCGTATTTGAGGGAAGATACGTGTCACCCAGAATGCTGCAGAAAGTATTCTGAGTAGGAGTTCAGTTTATTAGGAGCATGCCACCAAGGTGCCCAGTCTTGGTGGGGTAAAGGCCAGCAACTCTGTGTTCACTGAGGTAGTCAGTGAACACCCTAATAGTTAGAGTCTGGCTTTTACTGGGAACAGGCAATGTGCGGGGTGGGTGCCTGTTCCCCATGCTCCAGTTCAGGTTTTCAGGTGTGCTCATGTCCAGCATTTCTATTTAATCCTGCTGCTGGACTTGTAGCCATGCAGTATGGATGTGGAAATGGTATGGATATAGTGGCATGCAGCTGTGATATTAGCAGCAGCAGAAGTAGCATAGCATGGAACATACAACATACTGCCTTATGTAAGATGATGGTTTGCGGGTCAGCAGCAGTGGCATGATGGTGGTGGTGCCATGATAGAGGCAGAAGCAGCAGCCTTAGAGAAGATGATAGTTGACAGGTCACAGCAGTGGCATGATGGTGGCGGTAGCCTGATGGAGACAGCAGCAGCCATACAAAATAAGATGGTTGGCAAGTCCAAGCAGAGGCATGATGGAGGCAGTAGCAGCCATACAGAACATGACGGTTGGCAGGTTGCAGCAGTGGCATGATGGCGGCAGCAGCAAGATGGGGGCAGGAAGGTAGGCAGGAACAATGGCAAGATGGGGCACCACCAGAAAGGCCACATCTATTCACCCACCATGGTGCTGAAAACCCTCTCTGAAGTTACACTGGAGGCTTTCAGTCTGCCTGCCCAGAAATCCATGGAGTCAGGGAACAGAGTATGTGCCAAAGACTGGGAAGAATTTAGGTAGGCCTGAACCTGGGTGTATAGGCGGGAGCAGTCGGATTGCTGACTGGCCTCAGTCTGGCTGTTCCATTATGTTGAGAGTGAAATGGCTGCTGCTGCTGCTGTGTCTTCTGCTACTTGTTGCAGAGGGAAAGGGGTGGACAGAGAGGGGGCTCCCTTTCATAAATGCTGGTGGCAAGGGTCTGCTCGCAGCAAGCTGAGTACACAGTGTTTCTCAGATTCCCTTTGTGTGTCCCCAGCAGCTACAGGACAGACTGCAAGATGTGTTAGCTGGTCTTCTTGCGCCATCGTCCCCTGCTGCATGAGTGTCAGTGTCTGTTCTAAGATAAATATGAAGAGGGTGATATTGTTCATGCTGAAGTTGTCCTAACTAACAAACTGTGGCCTCTTTGAAGGGCTTCAGCACCGAACAGGATTCTCGGATGAGCTGCTCTAAGGAGCTGCTGAGGCTGTCTGGTGCATGACAAAATAGTTCACGGCTTTCCGTTGCTTGTATGAAAACTCTAGCATGTGCAATGTTGAATTCCAGTGAGATGGCACTATAGTATAGAAATAAATGGAAACTGATTAAGGCCTACTACGTTATCACTCACAGATAATTTTGTGTGTCACTCTGTATATTCTAAGACATGTATTCATCTATATGCTGGTTTTAATAACTAACAACCCCCCCCCCCCCCCCCCCAAAAAAAAAAAAAAAAAAAATAGAAACCTGTGGAGATGGAGATAAATGGAAACGGATTGAGGCCTAATACCACGTTATCACTCACATAATAATGTGCGCTACCCTGCGTATTACAAGACACATAATCAATATATAGCATATATCACATATTTAAATCAATGCAATTTACTCATATATTCAATTTGCTTGTATATTGCATATTGCTCAACTCATGAGCTAACTCGTAGTTGCATATGTATTCGCTTCTCTATTCAGCTGAAATCCAGTTTTTTTATATAGACTCCGCACAGATTATCACTATGATTAAAAAATTGGAATATAAACCAGAATGGGTTCTAGGTACACTAGATGTAACATCACTGTATACGGTAATCAACCATGACCAAGGAATAAAAGTAGTGAAAGAAATGTTATTACATAGTGAAAATCTGGAGGAGGATCAAATTGAATTTATTCTGGAAGGAATTTATTATATACTCACCCACAATTATTTTTATTTTGAAGAGGAATTCTATCTACAGACAAGGGGTACCGCCATGGGTACCAGATTCGCCCCCTGCTATGCCAATTTATTTATGGCGAAATGGGAACATGACAACATACTACCCAAGTTAGGGGGCGGTCTGGTATCCTGGCGGTGCTTTATAGATGACATTTTCTTTATTTGGGATAAGGGAGAGAAATCTTTAGATTTATTTTTACAATCTCTCAATAGCAATGATAAAGGTCTGCATTTTACACCAAAAACAAGTAAAACTAAGGTGGAAGTTCTGGACCTTCTAATCTACAAAAGGGATGAAAGATTGCTGTGCAGCACATTCCACAAAGATGTTGCTAGAAACAGTTATATACTGTTTTCTAGCTGCCATCTCCCCAGATGCTATATATCAAATTGTATTGTTTTTAATATTTTATGTTTTTATGGTATTTTTTTATTTGGGTGTTTTATATTATTTGTATTAAAAGGGATATACAATTAACCCCAGTGAGAATTAGTGCCTATCTGCCCCTTGTTTTCTGATTTATACATTCTTTACAGGTGTTTTTGGGTGACCTGAGGTAGAGCACCACTCAATTTATCCTTTGCTGGACAGTGAGAGCTACCAAACAGTTTGTTATATAATTGTGAGAAGTAGGTAAGGGGGACACAAATGACACAGACAAAGTGAGGCCCTGACACTCCTCCCCGTGATAGGAGCAGGGATCCTAGCCTCACCCTTGAGTGGATTTTCTGGCTTGCACTCGGGATGAGTGCCGCATAGCGTCAGGACACGGGAACGCCCGCACCCGCCCAACATCCGCTGGAGAGCCGCAGCGCCCCCGAATCATGACAATAATCACCTATATATAATGGTTTTAATAAATTCAACAACCCCCCCAAAAATATTTAGAACTGTGTGGAGATAGATATAAACGGATTTAGCCCTAATATTATGTTAACTTATCACCCCACATATTTTATACGGGTTTTAAAACTTAAAAAAAAAAATAAAAATGAAATTAGCTATGTGGAGGTACCATGACACGGAGTTTGGACTAGTATTTCAGGTGTTTTCTCTAAGCTACTAAGCTCTCTAATGCTACATACAGGGGAGTACATAGAACTCACTGGACCCCATAGCAAGAATCTAAATTGGGCCACTATTCCCCATTCATAGCCCCTCCCAGTATATACAGCAGTTTACTGATATGTGAGCTATGAGGTATAAATTACAGTATTACAGCTCGCACCTCACATACACACTGATGTGTGTGTGTATATATATATCTCTTAATAATATAAAAATGAGTTTCTGTCTGTCTGTCTGTTCTCTATGCGCAACCAAACTACTGGACGATTTTCACCAAATTTGGCACACAGGTACATCAGGTGTCCGGGAAGATTTTAGACCAGGTCTCATCTCTCTAGGACATACCGTTCCTGAGATATTCCCAAAATATGATCTCCATTAGCCAACATTACAACTGGGAACTTTGGTTTTAAACTCCAACTGCCATTCTCTGCAAAGCCACACACAGGGAGGGCAGGTTTCCATAACAACCAGGTAATTATCAGCAGCTGAGGATCTCATCCATTTCTATTCACTGACACTGTTAAAGGTATTCCCGTTACCATAAATATAACTTATGTGTTTTTCTATTACTACAGTTCAGTAGTAATAAAAGATGTTTTCCTCCACTGCTGCCTATTGCGTGGCCTCATAAATAAGCATGGTATTGACCTTTAATTCAGGCCACCCTAAAAGAAGTACTTAAAACCCCCGCCCCAGGTCTCACTAAGCCACACCCCCAACTCTGTCAGGCCACACCCCCTTTCACTCCGCAGCCAACAGAGATGGAAAAAATAAAGGTAAAAATCAACTTCTGTCAGCTGCAGGGATGGGTGGGAGGTTGACTTTCTCTCTGCAACGACACACAAAAATTTTAGATGAAATAGACTAATTATAGACTACAACTGTTCGAAGCCTTTTGCTAAGCCACGCCCCGTCTCTGTCAGGCCACTCCCCCTCTAACTCCGCAGCCATTCTGCAACGACACACAGAAACATTAAATGAAATAGATTAAATGCACCTATGCAAAGCGCTTTGCTAAGCCACGCCCCGACTCTGTAAGGCCACGCCCCCTCCCACTCCGCAGCCAACAGGGATTGAAAAAATAAAGGTAAAAATCAACTTCTGTCAGCTGCAGGAATGGGTGGGAGGTTGACTTTCTTTCTGCAACGACACACAGAAACATTAAATGAAATAGATTAAATCACCTATGTGAAGCGCTTTGCTAAGCCACACCCCCAACTCTGTCAGGTCATGCCCCCTCCCACTCCGCAGCCAATAGGGATTGAAAGAATGAAGGGAAAAATAAACTTCTGTCAGCTGCAGGGGTGGGAGGGTGAATTTCTCTCTGCAATGACACACAAAATTTTAGATGAAATAGACTAATTTCAGACTACAACCGTTTGAAGCATCTTGATAATCCACACCCCCAACTCTGCCAGGCCACGCCCCCTCCCACTCCGCAGGCAACGGGGATTGAAAAAAATCAGCTGCAGGGGTGGGAGGGTGAATTTCTCTCTGCAACGACACACAAAAATCGTAGATGAAATTGACTAATTTTAGACTACGACCATTCAGTACTAATAAAAGATGTTTTTTTCCACTGCTACCCATTGCGGGTCCCCATAAATTACAATGTCATCGACCTGTAATTCATGCCACTCTGACCCCCGCCCCAGATCTCGGGAAACCACGCTCCGACTCTGTCAGGCCACGCCCCCTCCCACTCCGCAGCCAATGGGGATTGAAAAAATGAAGGTAAAAATCAACTTCTGTCAGCTGCAGGGGTGGGAGGGAGGTTGGATTTCTTTCTGCAACAACATACAGAAACATTAAATGAAATAGATTAAATATACCCGTGCAAAGCAATGTTTTCTTCCACTGTTACCCACGGCGTGTCCTCATAAATTACCATGGCATCGACCTGTAATTCTGGCCACCATCAAAAGAAGGACTTAAACCCCGCCCCAGGTCTTGCAACGTCACGCCCCCGACTCAGTCAGGCCATGACCCCTCCCACTCCGCAGCCAATGGAGATTGAACAATTGAAGGTAAAAATCAACATCTGTCAGCTGCAGGGATGGGAGGGAGGATGACTTTCTCTCTGCAACGACACACAGAAACATTAAATGAAATAGATTAAATATACCCGCGCAAAGCAATGTTTTCTTCCACTGCTACCCATTGTGTTTCCTCAAATTACCATGGCATTAACCTATAATTCAGGCCACCCTGAAATGAAGGACTTAACCCCCCCCGTGTCCCATTAAACCACGCCCCCTCCCTCTCCGCAGCCAATAGGGATTGAAAAAATGAAGCTAAAAATCAATTTCTGTCAGCTGCATTGACTTTCTCTCTGCAACGACACACAGAAACATTAAATGAAATAGATGAAATATACCCAGGCGAAGCCGGGTCTTTCTGCTAGTCTCTTAATAATATAAAAATGAGTTTCTGTCTGTCTGTCTGTTCTCTATGCGCGACCAAACTACTGGACCGATTTTCACCAAATTCGGCACACAGGTACATCAGGTGTCCGGGAAGGTTTTAGACCAGGTCTCATGTCTCTAGGACATACCGTTCCTGAGATATTCCCAAAATATGATCTCCATTAGCCAACATTACAACTGGGAGCTTTGGTTTTAAACTCCAACTGCCATTCTCTGCAAAGGCACACACAGGGAGGGAGTTTCCATAACAACCAGGTAATTATCAGCAGCTGAGGATCTCATCCATTTCTATTAACTGACACTGTTAAAGGTATTCCGGTTACCATAAATATAACTTATGTTTTTTTCTATTACTACAGTTCAGTAGTAATAAAAGATGTTTTCCTCCACTGCTGTCTATTGTGTGGGCTCATAAATAAGCATGGTATTGACCTTTAATTCAGGCCACCCTAAAAAAAGTACTTAAAACCCCCGCCCCAGGTCTCACTAAGCCACACCCCCGACTCCATCAGGCCACACCCCCTTTCACTCCGCAGCCAACAGAGATTGAAAAAATAAAGGTAAAAATCAACTTCTGTCAGTTGCAGGGATGGGTGGGAGGTTGACTTTCTTTCTGCAACAACACATACAAACATTAAATAATATAGATTAAATACACCCATGCGAAGCGTCTTGCTAATCCACGCCCCCGACTCTGTCAGGTCACGCCCCCTCCTACTCCGCAGCCAATGGGAATTGAAAAAATGAAGGTAAAAATAAACTTCTGTTTGCTGCAGGGGTGGGAGGGTGAATTTCTCTGTGCAACGACACACAAAAATTTTAGATGAAATAGACTGATTATAGACTACAACCGTTCGAAGCCTTTTGCTAAGCCACGCCCCGTCTTTGTCAGGCCACGCCCCCTCTCACTCCGCAGCCATTCTGCAATGACACACAGAAACATTAAATGAAATAGATTAAATGCACCTATGCGAAGCGCTTTGCTAAGCCACGCCCCAACTCTGTAAGGCCACACCCCCTCTCACTCCGCAGCCATTCTGCAACGACACACAGAAACATTAAATGAAATAGATTAAATCCACCCATGCGAAGCGTCTTGCTAATCCACGCCCCGACTCTGTAAGGCCACGCCCCCTGCCACTCCACAGCCAACAGGGATTGAAAAAATAAAGGTAAAAATCAACTTCTATCAGCTGCAGGGATGGGTGGGAGGTTGACTTTCTTTCTGCAATGACACACAGAAACATTAAATGAAATAGATTAAATACACCCATGTGAAGCGTCTTGCTAATCCACGCCCCCGACTCTGTCAGGTTACGCCCCCTCCCACTCCGCAACCAACGGGGATTGAAAAAATAAAGGTAAAAATAAACTTCTGTTTGCTGCAGGGGTGGGAGGGTGAATTTCTCTCTGCAACGACACACAAAAATCTTAGATAAAATAGACTAATTATAGACTACAACTGTTCGAATCGTCTTGCTAAGTCACGCCCCCAACTCTTTCAGACCACGCCCCCTCCCACTCTGCAGCCATTCTGCAAGACACACAGAAACATTAAATGAAATAGATTAAATGCACCTATGCAAAGCACTTTGCTAAGCCACGCCCCGACTCTGTAATGCCACGCCCCCTCCCACTCCGCAGTCAACAGGGATTGAAAAAATAAAGGTAAAAATCAACTTCTGTCAGCTGCAGGGGTGGGTGGGAGGTTGACTTTCTTTCTGCAACGACACACAGAAACATTAAATGAAATAGATTAAATACATCCATGCGAAGCGTCTTGCTAATCCACGCCCCCGACTGTCAGGTTACGCCCCCTCTCACTCCGCAGCCAACGGGGATTGAAAAAATAAAGGTAAAAATAAACTTCTGTTTGCTGCAGGGGTGGGAGGGTGAATTTCTCTCTGCAACGACACACAAAAATTTTAGATAAAATAGACTAATTATAGACTACAACTGTTCGAATCGTCTTGCTAAGTCATGCCCCCAACTCTGTCAGACCACGCCCCCTCCCACTCCGCAGCCAACAGGGATTGAAAGAATGAAGGGAAAAATAAACTTCTATCAGCTGCAGGGGTGGGAGGGTGAATTTCTCTCTGCAATGACGCACAAAATTTTAGATGAAATAGACTAATTTAAGACGACAACCGTTCGAAATATCTTGATAATCCACACCCCCAACTCTGCCAGGCCACGCCCCCTCCCACTCCGCAGCCAACGGGGATTGAAAAAATAAAGGTAACAATAAACTTCTGTTTGCTGCAGGGGTGGGAGGGTGAATTTCTCTCTGCAACGACACACAAAAATCGTAGATGAAATTGACTAATTTTAGACTACGACCATTCAGTACTAATAAAAGATGTTTTTTTCCACTGCTACCCATTGCGGGTCCCCATAAATTACCATGTCATCGACCTATAATTCATGCCACTCTGACCGCCGCCCCAGATCTCGGGAAACCACGCTCCGACTCTGTCAGGCCACGCCCCCTCCCACTCCGCAGCCAATGGGGATTGAAAAAATGAAGGTAAAAATCAACTTCTGTCAGCTGCAGGAGTGGGAGGGAAGTTGGATTTCTTTCTGCAACAACATACAGAAACATTAAATGAAATAGATTAAATATACCCGTGCAAAGCAATGTTTTCTTCCACTGTTACCCATGGCGTGTCCTCATAAATTACCATGGCATCGACCTGTAATTCTGGCCACCATCAAAAGAAGGACTTAAAACCCCGCCCCAGGTCTTGCAACGTCACGCCCCCGACTCAGTCAGGCCATGACCCCTCCCACTCCGCAGCCAATGGAGATTGAACAATTGAAGGTAAAAATCAACATGTCAGCTGCAGGGATGGGAGGGAGGATGACTTTCTCTCTGCAACGACACACAGAAACATTAAATGAAATAGATGAAATATACCCAGGCGAAGCCGGGTCTTTCTGCTAGTCTCTTAATAATATAAAAATGAGTTTCTGTCTGTCTGTCTGTCTGTCTGTCTGTTCTCTATGCGCGACCAAACTACTGGACCGATTTTCACCAAATTCGGCACACAGGTACATCAGGTGTCCGGGAAGGTTTTAGACCAGGTCTCATCTCTCTAGGACGTACCGTTCCCGAGATATTCCCAAAATATGATCTCCATTAGCCAACATTACAACTGGGAGCTTTGGTTTTAAACTCCAACTGCCATTCTCTGCAAAGCCACACACAGGGAGGGCAGGTTTCCATAACAACCAGGTAATTATCAGCAGCTGAGGATCTCATCCATTTCTATTCACTGACACTGTTAAAGGTATTCCGGTTACCATAAATATAACTTATGTTTTTTTCTATTACTACAGTTCAGTAGTAATAAAAGATGTTTTCCTCCACTGCTGCCTATTGCGTGGGCTCATAAATAAGCATGGTATTGACCTTTAAGTCAGGCCACCCTAAAAGAAGTACTTAAAACCCCCGCCCCAGGTCTCACTAAGCCACACCCCCAACTCTGTAAGGCCACACCCCCTTTCACTCCGCAGCCAACAGAGATTGAAAAAATAAAGGTAAAAATCAACTTCTGTCAGCTGCAGGGATGGGTGGGAGGTTGACTTTCTTTCTGCAACAACACACACAAACATTAAATAAAATAGATTAAATACACCCATGGAAGCGTCTTGCTAATCCACGCCCCCTCCCACTCCGCAGCCAATGGGAATTGAAAAAATTAAAGGGATTCTGTCACCACCATTTTGCATATTAAGTTATTTATACCACTGGATTTAACTCATCATAAGGATCCCCAAATGGTTATTGTTATAGGGCCCAGATGAAGATTTGTGGTATAAAACTCCTTTTTTATCTACTGTCAATCACTTACATTAAGGAGCTCAAGGGGAGTTGCCCATGGTTGCTGGAGCCCGGGCTCGGCGATTCCGTTGGAGCCCGGGACCGCCCACCTAATTGATATTCACTTCACTGAGTGAAGCTCCAACGCCGCACTTGATGTACTGCGCCTGCGCAGCCCTGGACCGCACACCTAATTAATATTCACTTCACTGAGTCAGTGAAGCTCCGACGGGGCACTGCGCCTGCGCGGGATTACAGCCGCCGCCGGAGCTTCACTGACTCAGTGAAGTGAATATTAATTAGGTGTGCGGTCCAGGGCTGCGCAGGCGCAGTACATCAAGTGCGGCGTCGGAGCTTCACTCAGTGAAGTGAATATCAATTAGGTGGGCGGTCCCGGGCTCCAACGGAATCGCCGAGCCCGGGCTCCAGCAACCATGGGCAACTCCCCTTGGCCCCCTTAATGTAAGTGATTGACAGTAGATAAAAAAGGAGTTTTATACCACAAATCTTCATCTGGGCCCTATAACAATAACCATTTGGGGATCCTTATGATGAGTTAAATCCAGTGGTATAAATAACTTAATATGCAAAATGGTGGTGACAGAATCCCTTTAAGGTAAAAATAAACTTCTGTTTGCTGCAGGGGTGGGAGGGTGAATTTCTCTCTGCAACGACACACAAAAATTTTAGATGAAATAGACTGATTATAGACTACAACCGTTCGAAGCCTTTTGCTAAGCCACGCCCCGTCTCTGTCAGGCCATGCCCCCTCTCACTCCGCAGCCATTCTGCAACGACACACAGAAACATTAAATAAAATAGATTAAATGCACCTATGCGAAGCGCTTTGCTAAGCCACGCCCCGACTCTGTAAGGCCACGCCCCCTGCCACTCCACAGCCAACAGGGATTGAAAAAATAAAGGTAAAAATCAACTTCTGTCAGCTGCAGGGATGGGTGGGAGGTTGACTTTCTTTCTGCAATGACACACAGAAACATTAAATGAAATAGATTAAATACACCCATGTGAAGCGTCTTGCTAATCCACGCCCCCGACTCTGTCAGGTTACGCCCCCTCCCACTCTGCAACCAACATAGACTACAACTGTTCGAATCGTCTTGCTAAGTCACGTCCCCAACTCTTTCAGACCACGCCCCCTCCCACTCTGCAGCCATTCTGCAACGACACACAGAAACATTAAATGAAATAGATTAAATGCACCTATGCAAAGCGCTTTGCTAAGCCACACCCCCAACTCTGTCAGGTCATGCCCCCTCCCACTCCGCAGCCAACAGGGATTGAAAGAATGAAGGGAAAAATAAACTTCTGTCAGCTGCAGGGGTGGGAGGGTGAATTTCTCTCTGCAATGACACACAAAATTTTAGATGAAATAGACTAATTTCAGACTACAACCGTTCGAAGCATCTTGATAATCCACACCCCCAACTCTGCCAGGCCACGCAACTCGCTTGGTATTACACTTTTTGGCAAGGTGATCAGAAAATGGCTTTTTTGCACAGTTTTTATTTTTTATTTTTTACGGCGTTTACCTAGCGGGGTGGGTCATGTGATATTTTTATAGAGCCGGTCGATACGGACGCGACGATACCTAATATGCCTACTATTCTTTTTTTCCCTATTTTTTACAATTTTTTTTAACTTTATTTTGGGAAAATGACGCTTTTTTTCTTTTTTACTTGAAACTTTTATTTTTTTTGTTAAACTTTTTTTTTTTTAACTTCTTTTTTTACTTTATTTTTTGTCCCAGTCTGGGACTTCAACTTTTTGGGTTTGATCCCCTGCACAATGCATTACAATACTTCTGTATTGTAATGCATTGGCTGTAAGTGTATTACACAGTGTAATGCACTTATAGCCTGCTGCCTGTGAGATCCAGGGGGCTGGATCTCACAGGCTTTCGTAGAAGGCAGCCCGATGCCTAAGGAAGGCATTGGGCTGCCTTCCCTGCCATCGGGTCCCCGTCACAGCAGCGCGGAGACCCGATGGGCTCTCCCTCCCAGCGCAGACATTGCACATGCCGCGGTAGTGCGAGGGTTAATTCACCAGCATCGGTGTTTTCACCGATGCTGGTGCATACAGCAGGGGTCCGGCTCCTGCGCCCGCCCAATCAGAGCGCCATGCCAGTACAGCGCTAGAATTTGTGTCCCGGCTTCCAGCGCCGTACATGGGAGTGTAAGGGTTAATATGGGTCAATATGTTTACAATATGTATATATTTTTTTCATACAAGGCCACACCACCAACTCCACCCAAATCATAACTATACACACCGAGTCCCCTTAATACCCCCACATAGTAATTATTCCCCCTTTGTACCTGCACATAGTAGTAATGGCCAGACTGTGTCCCCTTCACAGTAGCTATGCCCAGATGTGCCCCCTTTACAGTAGTTATGCCCAAAGATGCCCCCTTCACAGGAGTTATGCCCAGATCTGTGCCCATTTCACAGTAGTTATGCCCAGAGATGTCCCCTTAATGGCAGTTATGCCCAGATATGTGCCCTCTTCACAGTAGTTATGCCCAGAAATATGCCACCTTTACAGTAGCTATGCCAGATGTGTGCCCTCTTCACAGTAGTTATGCCCAGAAATGTACCACCTTTACAGTAGCTATACCAGATATGTGCTCCTTCACATTAGCTATTCCCAGATTTGTGCCCCTTCACAGTAGTTATGCCTAAATATGTGCCCCTTCACATTAGCTATGCCGATTTGTGCCCCCTTCACAGCAGTTATGCCCAGAGATGTCCCCTTCACAGCAGTTATGCCCAGATCTGTGCCCATTTCACAGTAGTTTTGCCCAGAGATGCCCCCTTAATGGCAGTTATGCCCGGATATGTGCCCTCTTCACAGTAGTTATGCCCAGAAATGTGCCACCTTTACAGTAGCTATGCCAGATATGTGCCCACTTCACAGTAGTTATGCCCAGAAATGTGCCACCTTTACAGTAGTTATGCCCAAATATCTGCCTCCTTCACAGTAGCTATGCCAGATATGTGCCCCCTTCAAAATATTTATGTCCAGATATGTGCCCCCTTCACTGTAGTTATGCCCAGATATGTACCCCTCACAGTAGTTATGCCCAAATATATGCCCCCTTCACAATAGCTATGCCCAGATATGTGCCCCTTTACAGTTGTTATGCCCAAATATGTGCCCCTTCACAATAGCTGTCAGATATGTGCTCCCTTCACAATAGTTATGTCCAGATATGTGCCCCCTTTACAGTAGTTATGCCCAGATATGTGCCCCCTGCCATACCACCTGGAGTTATAATCTTCTTTGTAGTGCCCCTTAAATTATAATGCCTGTCCTCTCCCTTCAGTCTTCTATACAATACAGTCCCATGTAAATAACATCACTCCTCTCCCTCCAGTCTTCTATACCAGGCAGTCCCATGTAAATAACACCAGTCCTCTCCCACCAGTCTTCTATACAATACAGTCTCACATAAATAACATCACTTATCTCCCTTCAGTCTTCTATACCATGCAGTCCCATGTAAATAATACTAGTCCTCTCCCACCAGTCTTCTATATGCTACAGTCCCATGTAAAGAACCTCTCTTCCTTACAGTCGTCTATAACATACAGTCCCATGTAAATAACTTAAATCCCCTCCTTCAGCCCCTCTAACACATAGTTCCATGTAAATAACATTACTCCTTACCCTCAAGTTCCTCCTTATCCAGTCCCATGTAAATAACACCGGTCATCTCCCCCAATGTTCTATAACATACAGTCCCATGTAACTAACACCCATCCCCTCCCTTAAGCCCCTCTAACATACAGTCCTAGTTAAATAACATACTTGCCTCCCACTAAGCAGGGAGGAGGTATAATGGGGAGAACCAAATCTCCCAGAATTTTTCTGGCACTCACATTCATTCCATGGCCTCACAGGTCTCCACTAATGAGTGCTGCCTCTTTCTGCACTGGTCACATGATGGTGACCTCATCACAGGTCCTACCACCACTTCCACTGTTGAATAGATCACATGACTATGATGTCATCGCAGGTTCTTCAGCTATAGAGTATAGGCAGGATGGTTAAGTTTCACTGTAAGTCCTAATCAGGCCCCCCAAACGCCCCCTACACCCCAGACTAGGTTACCTTGGCAGAGGAAGGGAAGGAAAAAAAAACTAAATAAAAAAAACACCTCAGCTAGCACTGGGAAAGGCCAGCTGCACAGGCGATATGTCCGCCCCTGGTATATTATGGTTATTGTATGAGGTACTGAGGTAATAGTGGTTGTAACAGTCGGCAGTACTATATATCTGTAGACTGCCTGTACCTTTTTTTTCTGGTCCTAACCCCTCTACCTCTAGACTGGTCACAACTGTAGCTGCTGTCTCTAATCGCCCCTTTATATGGCCCAATATTCAGACAAATTAAAGTAGCTGCCAATTTACCTGATAAACGAGCGAAACATTTGTTCATCAACTAATAGAGCGTTGGTGCGGTCATTTAAATAATCATTTGTGGGTAGCAGATCATGCTGTCTAAACAACACTCTGCTGTCCACAGACAATGATTCTGTGTGTATGGAGATGAGCGATGGCATTAGCGATCGCTCCTCCTCATACTGTGGAGAGGGTCATTGCATGTAAATGCAGCGGTCTGCTCCACTGGCGAGAAGGTGATTGTCGGGAAAATTTCTTCCCGACAATCCAGTTACGTGACCACAGGTCCTGAAAACATATAATACAGCAGCATATACAATGCACTTCACTAACGGTTGTACCTGAATGTATAGGATGCTGAGAGAATCCAGCTCCTCCCCAAATGATCCTCAGAAACCATGTCCACCACCTTAAAGAGGACCTTTCATGCTTTTACACTAGAGTAGCTAAATACCTTTACTTGCAGGGAGAATTCTATTTATCTTCAGCAGTCATTTAGGACAACATTGGATCATTCAGAGATCCTCAATGAACTTCTGGAGTGAGTTTTCTGAACTGAAAGTAAATGGGCCGAATAATTTTGCAAACTTTTCAGTTTTATTATTACAAAAAAAGTTTAAATGATCCAATAAATTTCGTTCCACTTCACAATTGTGACCCACTTGTTGTTGATTCTTCACCCAAAATTTAAAATGTTATATCTTTTTGTTTGAAGCCTGAAATGTGGCAAAAGGTTGAAAAGTTCCAGGGGGCCGAATACTTTCGCAAGGCACTGTATATTAAAGATATATTACATATTAACCACTTCCCATCTGCTCGTTGACTTTAAACGTCCGGGAAGTGGTTGTTTATCTTTGAATGGACGTTTCTAAACGTCCATTCAGAGATAGAAGCTGCACGCTAATCGCTGCAGCTTCTGTGCCAGGGGCCTGCTGTCAGCGACAGCAGGGTACCCCAGAGAGAAGGCAGGGACCGTTCCTGGGTGTCCCTGCCTTCTATATCGCTGTATACACAGCGCTCAACCAGCTCCGGCCCGATGGTCACATGACTGCCAGGGTCGGGGCACTGCAGGAGCTGTCGGGTCTTCCATAAACCACGATCAGCCCTGCAGTGAGGCTGTACAGTGATGTATTATGCTGTACAGCCTCCCTGGGGGGTGTATTTCACCTGTAAGTGGGGCTACTATGTCAGCCCCAGTTACAGAAGAAATCAATAGTGAAAAAAAAAGCAAAGTTAAATGTCCCCCAGAGGTCTTGTATGACCTTATGGGGGACACAAAGTGTAAAAAAATAAACAGTATTATAAAAAAAAAAGTTTCACATAAAATAAAAAAATATTTCCCCAAATATGTCATGTAAAAAATGATACAAATAAAAATAAATAAATAAAATAGAAATATTTGGTATCACCGTGTCCACAACAACCGGCTCTATACAAATATCTTATGATCTACCCCATCAAGTGAACCGTGTGAAAAAAAAACAAATAAAAATTATGCCAAAACAGCTTTTTTTAGTCACCTCACCTCTCAAAAAACATAATATCAATTAATCAAAAAGTCGTATGTACCCCAAAATGGTAGCAATAAAAATGTCACCTCATCCTCCAAAAAATGAGCCCCCACACAAGCCCATCGCCAGAAAAATTTAAAAAAAATATGGCTGTAAAAAAATGGCAACACAAAAACATGATTTTTTTTTTCTAAAAATGCTTTGATTGTGTAAAATGTAAATTAAAAAAATAAAATAAAAAATAGACATACTTGGTATTGTTGCGTCCGTAACAACCGTATCTTTAAAAATATCACATGATCTACCCCATCAAGTGAACAGTAACATAGTAACATAGTTTATAAGGCCGAAAAAAGACATCTGTCCATCCAGTTCGGCCTGTTATCCTGCAAGTTGATCCAGAGGAAGGCAAAAAAAACCCTGTGAGGTAGAAGCCAATATTCTTCACTTAAGGGGGGAAAAAATTCCTTCCCGACTCCAGTCAGGCAATCAGAATTACTCCCTGGATCAACAACCTATCTCTAGTAACTATAACCTGTAATATTATTGCACTCTAGAAATACATCCAGACCCCACTTTTAGTGAACTTACCATCACCACCTCCTCAGGCAGAGAGTTCCATAGTCTTACTGCTCTTACCGGAAAGAATCCTCTTATATGTTTGTGAACAAACCTTCTTTCCTCCAGGCACAGAGCATGTCCCCTCGTCACGGTCACAGTCCTGGGGATAAAAAGATCATGGGAGAGATCTCTGTACTGACCCCTGATATATTTATACACAGTTATTAGATCTCCCCTCAGTCGTCTTTTTTCTAAAGTAAATAACCCTAATTTTGATAATCTTTCTGGGTACTGTAGTCCACCCATTCCAGTTATGACTTTAGTTGCCCTCCTCTGAACCCTCTCCAGCTCTGCCTTGTTCACAGGAGCCCAGAACTGTACACAGTACTCCATGTGTGGTCTGACTAGTGATTTGTAAAGTGGCAGGACTATGTTCTCATCACGGGCATCTATGCCTCTTTTGATGCAACCCATTATCTTATTAGCCTTGGCAGCAGCTGTCTAACACTGGTTTCTACAGCTTAGTTTGCTGTTCACTAAAATTCCTAGGTCCATTTCCATGTCAGTGTTACCCAGTGTTTTACCATTTAGTATGTACTGGTGACTTGTATTATTCCTTCCTATGTGCATAACCTTACATTTGTCAGTGTTAAACCTCATCTGCCACTTCTCTGCCCAGGCCTCCAATCTATCCAGGTCCCTCTGTAGCAGTGTACTGTCCTCTTCTGTGTTAATTACTTTACACAGTTTAGTGTCATCTGCAAAAATTGATATTTTACTGTGTAAGCCTTCTACAAGATCATTAATAAATATATTGAAGAGAATTGGGCCCAATACTGACCCCTGTGGTACCCCACTAGTGACAGTGACCCAATCTGAGAATGTGCCGTTAATAACCACCCTATGCTTTCTATCATTGAGCCAGTTACTTACCCACATACAGACATTTTCTCCCAGTCCAAGCATTCTGATTTTATATACTAACCTTTCATGTGGTACCGTGTCAAATCCATTGGAGAAGTCCAGATATACGACATCCATTGATTCGTCACAGTCAAGTCTAGAACTTACCTCCTCATAGAAACTCATTAAATTGGTTTGACATGACCGATTCCTCATGAAGCCATGCTGAAGTTATTTGCTTATTTTCATTGAGGTACTCCAAGATAGCATCTCTTAGAAAACCTTCAAACAGTTTACACACGACAGATGTTAAACTTACCGGCCTATAGTTACCAGGCTCTGTTTTTGGACCCTTTTTGAATATTGGCACCACATTTGCTATGTGCCAATCCTCTGGAACACTCCCTGTCAGTATAGAGTCCTTAAATATCAGAAATAAGGGTCTGGCTATGACATTACTTAATTGTCTTAGGATACGGGGGTGTATGCCATCCGGTCCTGGCGATTTGTCTATTTTAATCTTTTTAAGACGTCGCTGTACTTCTTCCTGGGTCAGACAGGGTACTTTTAATGGGGAACTTACTTTTATATTCTGCATTTCATCTGAAAGTTTATTTTCCTCAGTGAATACCGTGGAGAAAAAAAATATTTAATAGCTTTGCTTTCTCCTCATCGCTCTCTGCAACTCCCTCCTCATTACTCTATAAGGGGCCGACACCTTCGGTGTAAAAAAAAAGAAGAAAAATGACACCAAACAGCTTTTTTGTGACTTCACCTCCCAAAGAATGAGATAAAAAGCGACCAGAAAGCCAAATGTTCCCCAAAATGGTGTCAATAAAAATCACAGCTTGTCCCTTAAAAATTCCACAGGTGGTGTAGTTTACAAAATGTGGTCACTTTTTGGAGGGTTTCGCTGTGGAGGTGACTCAGGGTCTCTTCAAATGCAACATGGCACCCAAAAACCATTCCAACAAAATCTGCCCTCCAAAAATCATATGGCGCTCCTTTACTTCTGTGCCCTGCCGTGTGCCCATACAGCGGTATACGACCACATATGGGGTGTTTCTGCAAACTGCAGAATCAGGGTAATAAATATTGAGGTTTGTTTTGTTATTAACCCTTGATGTGTTACAGGAAAAAATGTATTAAAATAGAAAATCTGCAAAAAAATGTTACATTTTGAAATTTTTTCACATCTATTTTGCTTTCATTCCTGTGGGATACTTAAAGGGTTAACAACATTTCTTAAACAAGTTTTGAATAGTTGAGGGGTGTAGTTTCTAAAATGGGGTCATTTACAGGTGTTTTTTATTATGTGAGCTCCTCAAAGTGTCTTCAGAACTGAACTAGTCCTTAAAAAGGTTATTTTGGAAATTTTCTTGAAAATTTCAAAAATTGCTTCTAAAATTATAAACCTTCTAACGTCCTAGAAAAATAAAATGACACTACCAAAATGATGCCAACATAAAGTAGACATACAGTATGGGGGATTTTAATTAATGAATATTTTATGAGGCATCACTATCTGTCTTAAAAGCAGAGAGATTCAAATTTAGAATATATGACTGATGTCAGGGATAAGGAATAATCCTCTGACTTGCACGCCTAGTCAAGAAGAAAGAATATGTAAACCTAACAATGTCAGGTAGTGCAATTATTAAAATATAACATTTAATATTTCAATTAAAAAGTACTAACAACATAAAGACAACACATAATACTGGTGTGATATCAATACAGCCTATCATGTTCCGTTGTCTGGGCCTGCTTACTCCAGCAACCTATATCAAATGCGAACATGCATAGAATGATAAATCAGAACGATCTTACCCATCCAGTCGTCAATTGAAAATTCGATGGGCGTAAAAACGTCTTGGGACACACAATTGATTCGCAGTAAACTAATCACTGTAGGACCCACGTGCAGAATGTGTATAGGGGAGTGGGTATCAACCCTACTCTATCCCTATAGACTTGATAGGAATAAACTGCACGTGCCCTACCTGTCTACACAGGGTCACCCTTGATGGTAGGGGCCCCGTCCGGATACCTGTCCCTCAGTATCGGACCTAACCCTAAGATCATATATACAGTGCCCACTCCCGACGTGGCACGTTTCTGTCAAGATAGACTCATCAGGGGAGTACCGTCACATCAAGATCTGCACGTTATTGCAAAAGCAACAGTGCAGGGCCCTACACACGTTTCCCTGAGTGCAGGGCCCTGCACTCAGGGAAACGCCACCTGTTGTTATTTTTTGACTATCGGAACCCGTGATTCTATCAAGGTCTCTTGGCTTCTTACTATAGGTGGATGCTGCTACTCAGAACTATCAATGTTTGGCTATTTTGCCTTTTTTAACCCTATATGACTGCGCTTCACTGTTGCTTTTGCAATAACAGTGAGTGCAGATCTTGATGTGACGGTACTCCCCTGATGAGTCTATCTTGACAGAAACGTGCCACGTCGGGAGTGGGCACTGTATATATGATCTTAGGGTTAGGTCCGATACTGAGGGACAGGTATCCGGACGGGGCCCCTACCATCAAGGGTGACCCTGTGTAGACAGGTAGGGCACGTGCAGTTTATTCCTATCAAGTCTATAGGGATAGAGTAGGGTTGATACCCACTCCCCTATACACATTCTGCACGTGGGTCCTACAGTGATTAGTTTACTGCGAATCAATTGTGTGTCCCAAGACGTTTTTACGCCCATCGAATTTTCAATTGACGACTGGATGGGTAAGATCGTTCTGATTTATCATTCTATGCATGTTCGCATTTGATATAGGTTGCTGGAGTAAGCAGGCCCAGACAACGGAACATGATAGGCTGTATTGATATCACACCAGTATTATGTGTTGTCTTTATGTTGTTAGTACTTTTTAATTGAAATATTAAATGTTATATTTTAATAATTGCACTACCTGACATTGTTAGGTTTACATATTCTTTATTCAAATTTAGAAAAAGTGGATTTTCATTAACTTTTGGATTTTTTTAAATAAAAAAAGGTAAAACATATTGACTCAAATTTATATTGACATGAAGTACAATATGTCACTAGAAAACATTCTCTGAATGGCTTGCATAAGTAAAAGCGTTCCAAAGTTATTACCACATGAAGTGACACAAGTCAGATTTGCAAAATTAGTCCTGGTCAGGAAGGGGGTAAATGGCCCGGTCTGGAAGTGTTAAAGGAGTTGTCCAGGTTTTTGGACATTTTTAACTATTGATAACAGTGTGCTGTACCTGTTCCAGCTTCTTGCCTCCCTAGATCCCTTCAGTGGTCTTCTGGTCCTGTCCTGTAAACATCCTGACAGATTTGGTCACATTGACCATTGCAACCAATGACTGGCCTCAGTGGTGATGTGTTCAGAAACGGTGCAACACTGCTGGGTCACATGCCATTTGGGAAGAATTTTCCAGGGGGTTTGCTGAACTGCTTAAAGGGGGTTTCCAGGGACTAGACCCTCATACCTGTGCCCAAACTGGGGCAGATTTACTAATCCTGTAGATGGCATAAACTTAGACAAGCTGTCTATACCTGCACCAGATTTATCAAAGGGGCACAAGATTGATGATAAAGCTTGTGCAGAGACAGTTGTGGCTAAATTTATGCCATCTATTGGTTGGCTTAGTTTGCGACCTAATTGTATGCCAGAATTGTGGTGTAATTTTTGAGCAAAATGTCATATCTTAAGCCATGCCCCCTTTAAAGCTAAATTTACCACTTTTTTGGTAAGCAAAGTCACATTTAGCAAGCTAGAAGTGGATGATTTCTCTAAAACTAGTTACACCAAATTGCACAATTTGTTTACTGATTAGTAAATGTGGGAAGTTGTAGTTAATAGTTGTAGTAAGCAGCACTTAAGTATGAGTCAGATCAGTTTAGTAAGAGTCTATGGTTTTACAGGATCTAAAAAACTCACAATCTTTATCTCTGTGCACTTACACAGTGGCACATGGAGTTTCCATGTGTTCATATTATGGCTATGGACACATAAGCTGTCCATGTCCTGCTGTATTGTCCCCTAGAAGAAGTTCTTATAGGCATTATATTGCACAATTTTGCTTTAATCTGTAAAACCTCCATGTCGTTCATTATGAAATTGGACAAGGAAGCACAGTTTGGGCCCATAGTAGGCTACACATTTTTTAATTTTTTAAAATTTTTTTTTATAATAGACCTAATTGGCTCTAAACATGGAACTTGGAAAACGATTTTCCTCTTTGACAGAATGACTACAAATTACACCAGTCAAAAACCAAAACATGCTATGCATGGCCATCTAGTGGACAAGTGATGATACTACAGTTGAACCCATATAAAAGAAGGGATTTTGCTGTGTATAATCCATATATTTTTTAGAATGCTCCTGCACAAAAAACTAAAAGAAGAAAAATACAATAAAGCACTTCTCTACACCTTGACACTATGTAACATTTACACTGACACTGTGTAGGGTGGAAGCATTTAAATAGCAATTCCCCAATAAAATGATGTAGTGGCTCTCTGCTCTGGCAAATATGGGTCCATAAAGTATAAATCTCATCTGTGATGGCCATATGTCTACCTATGACAACCTATATATATATCTACCTTATCTTGTTTTTGGTTCTTGTTTTTGTAAAGTTATTTCTGCATCCATGAACTGCAACTTTTCTAAGGGTCAGATTTAAGAAAATTTCTTTAACATAAAATCAACTTTGTTGCCCATAGCAACCAATCACAGCACAGAGAGTTTTATCACAGCAATATGTTTTATGTTTAAACAGTTTTCATAAATCTAGTAACAGTATTGTAACTATACAGTCTATGCTTGTGTGCCAGTTTCCACTGAGATGTCCACTGTAGTGCTGTTTTATGTCAAAAACTATAGAAACTCCTAACCAAGCCACAGTGTCATTATTTTTGTATGTTTTTGATTTTCTTTTTCAGTAATGAAATGTATAGTTTGCACTTGAAAGGAGAACCTGTCTTTTATGTCTGTTTATGATCTCTCACACCCAGGACACCAAGTACCGTAAATAAAAAAAGAAGGGTAGAAGAGGCAGCATGCTACTCAAAGCTTTCACTTAACATGCAGCATTCAAGGACCATTTCAATTATAGTACCTAAAATATCTTTGAAACGCCCTCTTTAGATCATTGTTCCTTAAACTGTAAACCAAAGGATTTAGCACAGGCACAAATATGGCATAGACCAAAGAGACATGTCGCCCTAGAGAAAAATGTCTAGTGTTGGTGTGGAAATAATTCATAGCACTTGTACTGTAAAATACCAGAACTACTGTTATGTGAGAGGTGCAGGTAGAGAATGCTTTTGTCCTGCCTTCAGTCGTTTTAATTTTTAACACGGTTGTTAGTATTTTAATGTATGGAAGAAATGTAATGAGGAATGCAGTCAGGCCCAAAATCCCTCCAAAGAGAAATATCAGCAAGATATTAAGAAAGCTACTACTACACGAGAGCTCCAGAAGTTGGCGTAAATCACAGAAAAAATTCTGGATCGTATTTGGCCCACAGAAAGATAATTTCAATGTAGAAAGTGTATACAGCAAAGAATACAAGATGCCTACCACCCAGACAGCGAGTATAACCTGAATGCAGACCTTCCATTGCATAATTGCAGTATAATATAAAGGAAGACAGATAGCGGTGTATCTGTCGTAAGACATTGCAGCGAGTAGGAAAGTTTCAGTGCTTATAAAAGTCAGGAAGAAGAAGAGCTGGACAATGCAGTTTCTTATGGATATGGACTTCTTCTCTCGAAAAAAGTCAAACAGCAATCGAGGTACAGTGGTAGTGGAGGAGGCTATGTCCAAGCAGGCCAGGTTACTGAGGAAGAAGTACATTGGAGTCTGAAGACGAAAGTCATTAATGATCATAGACACCACGGAGAGGTTACCAGAAATTGTCATAATATAAATGAAAAAACATAAGACAAAGAGAAAAATACTAATTCTAAAATCATCCGAAAGTCCTAACAGCAGAAATTCAGATAATGCTGTGCTATTTTCCATGTATCTGTTAAAAAAAAATTGAAGAAAATGAAACAAGTGAATTAATTATCTCAGAAGTAGGTCGTGGGCGCCTCTCTATAACATCTACATGTAGGTTGTGAGTGCCTCTCTATAACGTCTACATGTAGGTCATGGGTACCTCCCTATAACGTCTACATATAGGTCGTGGGCACCTCTCTATAATGTCTACATATAGGTCGTGGGCACCTCTCTATAACGTTTTTATGTAGGTCGTGGGCACCTCTCTATAACGTCTACATGTAGGTCGCGGGCACCTTTCTATAACGTCTACATGTAGGTCGTGGGTACCTCTCTATAACGTCTACATATAGGTCATGGGCACTTCTCTATAATGTCAACATATAGGTCGTGGGCACCTCTCTATAACGTCTACATGTAGGTTGTGGGCACCTCTCTATAACTATTGATTAATAATATATTACAGTGGCTCACCAATCCGGAGAATTACGAATGAGAGGTGCTCTCACCACCGATCCAACCAAAAATCGTTTGTGTGAGTATTGTGAGAAACTAGAATATGGGTGGAGCACACTCAAATTTGGTGTTTATGTATTAATATCAAATATAAATACCAAAATATAGTATAGTAAAAGATATTTTACTTAATAGTACATTTAAAAATCCACAATTTATTTATGTTTATTCCTTATTCTGGGCCCAGGAGATAGAAAGTCTTATTTTAAAAGATAACAATTAACAAAAAAAGTAAATAATAAAAATGAATAAAAAAATGGAAAATAGTAGGTTAAAAGATATCAGGTTAAAAAATGTCAAACAGTTCTGTAGAATAAGTTCATGTGTAGATTCCACTGTTATTGTTCCTTGAGGATGTTATAAAGTTCCAGTGCTAGGGTTTATAAATGCCTTTACAATAAATAATGTGGTCCACTCTGCATTTACTTACTCTTTACCGTCTTGTGTATATTCAGAGTTGTATAGATAATCTCTATATAATCATGTCCTTTTTGACAAGTATGTGCAAATGGTATTTTACGTTCAGGCCCGCGCTCTGTTGCTAATATAAATGGCACAGCTATATACAATATGTATGTACTTATTCAACAGTATGTAGTTTGTACATTACCACTCTCAGTAGCGTTGGAGCGCGATGTTTTCTGAGCGCTGTGTCCCCAGTATTCTGACTGTCAGCCCGAGCTATTGTGCAGTGCACGCTTTTCTTCAGACTAGTGGCGTCTCACGTGGGTACCTGCGCTTCAGTTGTAGATCGGAGCCTGAAAATACCGTAAATACCTTAAACTTTTCAGTCCCTTGAATTCTGTTGGTAGAAAACAGGTGTACTGTAGTTCTTGAAAGCGATATAGTGTTTCTTTGTTTTGATACACTTTGGTCAAGGACAAAATATTATGGAGATGTCTCCTTTGGCTTGGATGTGTAGCAGAATGCCTTTTAAAACACCAAACGCGTTTCGGGGGTCTGACTCCTTTCTCAATGGTTCATTATAACGTCTACATGTAGGTCATAGGTGCCTCTCTATAACGTCTATATGTCCTAATAAAATATATGGAGAAGGGACATCTGTTCACTATATTGAGAAGAGAAACATGTTTAAGACTTTTTCAAGTAATATTATACTCCTGAAAATTAAAAGAGGAAAAATGATGCCTCACTTCCGTTTGTGTGGGACGGGAGTCTCCTTCTGTTCAAGTGGGAGCCATAACCTTTTCATGTTTTCATTAACATAAGCATATGAGAGCTTGTTTTGTGCAGGGCAAGTTTTACTTTTCCATACAATATACTGGGAAGCAGTTGAATAATTGGGGTGAAATTGAAAAGATAATCCATTTCTGCCATTGCTTTGTGGGTTTCATTTACACAGCGTTCAACAGCCAGGGCAGATGGAAGTAAACAATCCACTGGAAGTATACAATGAACGTTCCTTTGAAACAACTGCAAGCAAAGATCTTGACATCCATAAGGGACGGCTATGGATTGCATTCAGAAAATTATATAATCTTTCAACTAATATTTGTTGAGAAACCTTTATGTAGTGAGGTCAATGCTAAAATTTTGCAACTAGTACCTAAGAGATTTGGTCATAAATAAGCATTGCAGTGATTCTGAGATGTGCAATTCTAGACTAAATATCGTGTGATTAAGGCATTAGGTTTTTAAAAAGCAAACTGAATGCCTATGGAGCAGAATACCATTATATTGTAAAAAAAAAACAGATTCAACTTCTTTACTTTGTTTACTAGCAGGTGCATAAAGACTAGAAATAAGGAGAAGGGACATATGGCTGCTTGTCTTTGCATTGTCCTCTTACTATGCACTGATTGTCTCATTTATATAAAAAAAAAAAACAAAATACCTGATTGTGTAATGCATACCTTAACCCCTTAAGGACCCTGCCATTTTTCACCTTAAGGACCAGGCCATTTTTAGCAAATCTGACATGTCTCACTTTATGTGGTGATAACCTTAAAATGCTTTAACTTATCCAGGCCATTCTGAGATTGTTTTCTCGTCACATATTGTACTTCATGACAGTGGTAAATTTGAATAAAAATATTTCATTTTTATTTATATAAAAAGATCAAATTTACCAAAAATTTAGAAAAATTTGCAAATTTCCAAATTTCAATTTCTCTACTTTTAAAATACAAAGTAATACCTCCAAAAATAGTTATTACTTTACATTCCCCATATGTCTACTTCCGGTTTGGATCATTTTGAAAATGACATTTTATTTTTTTGGGACGTTAGAAGGCGCAGAACCAAATCTTGAAATTTGTCACAAAATTTCCAAAACCCACTTTTTAAGGACCAGTTCAGGTCTGAAGTCACTTTGTGAGGCTTACATAATAGAAACCACCCAAAAATGACCCCATTTTAGAAACTACACCCCTCAAGGTATTCAAAACTGATTTTACAAACTTTGTTAACCCTTTAGGTGTTCCACAAGAATTAAAGGAGAATGTAGACGAAATTTCTGAATTTCACTTTTTTGGCAGATTTTCCATATAAATCAATTTTTTCCATTAACAAAGCAGGGGTTAACGGCCAAACAAACCTCAATATTCATTACCCTGTTTACAGAAACACCCCATTTGTAAACTGCTGTACGGGCACACGGCAGGGCGCAGAAGGAAAGGAATCCCATATGGTTTTTGGAGGGCAGATTTCACTGGAAAAATTTTATGTTGTCATGTCACATTTGAAGACCCCCTAATGCACCCCTAGAGTAGAAACTCCAAAAAAGTGACCCCATTTTGGAAACTACGGGATAAGTTGGCAGTTTCGTTTGTACTATTTTAGGGTACATACGATTTTTGGTTGCTCTATATTATACTTTTGTGAGGCAAGGTACCAAAAAATAGCTGTTTTGGCATTAGTTTTTTTTTTGTTATTTAAAACATCTGACAGGTTAGATCATGTGATATTTTTTATAGAGCAGGTGGTTACGGACGCGGCAATATCTAATATGTATACTTTTTTATTTATTTAAGTTTTGCACAATAATATTTTTGAAACAAAAAAATATCATGTTTTACTATCTCTATAGTCTGAGAGCTGTAGTTTTTTTTATTTTTTGGGCGACTGTCTCAGGTGGGGGCTTATTTTTTGCGGGATGAGGTGACGGTTTGATTGGTACTATTTTAAATGTGGCATACACCTTTTTGATCACTTGGTGTTGCACTTTTAGTGATGTAAGGTGACAAAAAATGGCTTTTTTGACACTGTTTTTATTGTATTTCTTTTACTGTGTTCACCTGACGGGTTAGATCATATGAGATTTTTATAGAGCCGGTTGTTACGGACGTGGCAATACCTAACATGTATACTTTTTTTTTTTTAAGTTTTACACAATAATATATTTTTTGAAACAAAAAAAATCATGTTTCAGTGTCTCCATAGTCTGAGAGCTGTAGTTTTTTTTATTTTTTGGCGACTGTCTCAGGGAGGGGCTAGTTTTTTGCGGGATGAGGTGACGGTTAGATTAGTACTATTTTTGGGGGCATACACCTTTTTGATTGCTTGGTGCTGCACTTTTAGTGATGTAAGGTGACAAAAAATGCCTTTTCTTACACGGTTTTTATTATTTATTTTTTTACGGTGTTCACCTCAGGGGTGAGATCATGTGATATTTTTGTAGAGCAGGTTTTTACGGACGCGGCGATACCTAACATGTATACTTATTTTCATTTATTTAAGTTTTACACAATAATATCATTTTTGAAACAAAAAAAAAAAATAATGTTTTAGTGTCTCCATAGTCTGAGAGCTGTAATTTTTTTATTTTTTAGACGATTGTTTCAGGTAGGGGCTCATTTTTTGCGGGATGAGATGACGGTTTGATTGTTATTATTTTTGGGTACATATGACTTTTTGATCGCTTGGTATTACGTTTTTGGTGATGAAAGGTGACAAAAAATGGCTTTTTTTAGCACAGTTTTTATTTTTATTTTTTTACGGTGTAGACCGGGCGGGGTAGATCATGTGATATTTTTATAGAGCAGGTTGTTATGAACGCGGCGATACCTAATATGTATATTCTTTATTTTTTTTTCTATTTTTAGAAAAAATCGGGCCCCATCGGGCCCCCCCGCCGCACGGGCACCCGATGGGGTTGTTCAAGCTGCCGCAAACCCCCTGTATCACCAATGCTGGCAGATACAGCAGAGGCCCGACTGTCAGTATCAGCCGGGCCCCTGATGCGGATCGCGGCAGCACGTGCCACACTGCCGGTTAATCCTAGGACGAGAATGCTCGTCCTAAGGCGTTAAGTACCGGCCAGTTAGGACGAGCATTCTCGTCCTAGGTCAGCAACGTGTTAAAGGGATTATCCCGCAAAGCATATTATAATGCAATAAATAGGGCATTTTTGACAAATATCTTTTTATTGGTTTTAATTTTTAAAAGGCATGTAACAACACTTGACATATATCTTGCAAGATATACAGTACAGCGCATAAAGACTTACACAACTTCAGGTATGTTTGAGATGGCCTGGGAGGGTAGAAAAGCCCCCCTGACCACCCCTATTAATGAAGAAACATTGACAAACCAAAAGCAAGCAGCGTAATAACTTGGATGCCGTTAAGAAGAGAAATACTCCACTAAACAGAGTTCAAACACAGGTCAGAAAATGACTATGAAAGTGCAATCAATCTATGAACCTACAATGACCATGCCAGGAACCTGGAACGTGCGAGGCTCACCCCTGTATTTAATAAAACTCTATCAGGCATCAGATAGAAAAGGTTGGAGGTCTCCACTCATAGAGAAATCCAGCCATGGCGACCAGACTTTCCGAAACTTTGCAAGAGATTTCAAAGAAAGGGAACTCAATTCCTCCAACCTTGCCACCTGACCCACCTTATTAGCAATCAATACTAGTTGAATCCATAAGGCAAAGTTAAAATGGGAAGAGCCTGAGGGAAACAAGTTCAAAAACAAGATCTTGGTGGAGAGCATAGGGGAACCTGGGCAAACTTTGGAGATGATTCTACCTATTGACTCCAAGTACCTTTTAATGAGTCTACATTCCCACCAAATATGAGTGTACGATCCTATGCCGGATGAACATCTCCAACACACAGGCGGGACTGAAGGGTACATTGCGTGAAGTGCTACAGGCGTTTTATACCACCGGCTCACCAACTTGTATGAAGTTTCCTGAAGTGTGATGCACCTAGACCTAGAGGGATCACAGCATCTAGAGTAAATATTTCCAATTTCTTCTGTAGTGAATGTAATTCCCAGCTCCTTTTTCCACACCCCTATGTAAGACAATTGTACCTCCGCGGAGGGAAGTAGGAGAGCCAGGTATATTTTTTAAATCAGTTTTTGAGCTGGAGAGCTTTGGACCGCTAGTTTTTCATACCCCGTTAAGTCTCTACAAAAGTTACCCTTCTCTGGAAAAGCGATAAAACTAGTCTTCAAGTGAGAATAAGTGAGGACATCCAATCCTGAGCAATGTGTCATAGTACGCAAGGTAGTTAGCTCTGGAAAGGTTAAAATAGAAATATAGGTAGTGGCTCACCAGTATACAGCTAATGGATTGTGTGGTGCTCTCAATCACCTGGCTATACCCTTAGCCTAGTAATGTAGTGGAAAATTAGAAATAATGGGTGATGAGCACTCACTGTGCATTTGTCTGTGATGTTGTATATTTATTTGAATTTCCGTATTTGATGTATATATATATATATATATATATATATATATATATATATATAATATATATGTAGTATCAAGGATATGTGACTATTGTGAAATATCTTATACAATATCTTAAGAAGTATAATCCAGACATTTATTGAAGAAATATTGAAAAAATATATTCATATTGTAATACATATGTTTCCCAGCGCTGAAAAAATGACAATTAAAAACACAAGGTATGTGCATGCATGCAAAAAAATCAAAATATATATATAAAAAAAAGGGTATAAAAGTACTTTTATACCCTTTTATACCCTTTTTTTTATATATATATTTTGATTTTTTTGCATGCATGCACATACCTTGTGTTTTTAATTGTCATTTTTTCAGCGCTGGGAAACATATGTATTACAATATGAATATATTTTTTCAATATTTCTTCAATAAATGTCTGGATTATACTTATTAAGATATTGTATAAGATATTTCACAATAGTCACATATCCTTGATACTACATATATATATTACTAGCAGAAAGACCCGGCTTCGCCTGGGTATATTTCATCTATTTCATTTAATGTTTCTGTGTGTCGTTGCAGAGAGAAAGTCAATGCAGCTGACAGGAGGTGATTTTTACATTCATTTTTTCAATCCCTATTGGCTGCGGAGTGGGAAGGGGTGTGGTTTAATGGGACACGGGGGGGTTAAGTCCTTCATTTCAGGGTGGCCTGAATTATAGGTTAATGCCATGGTAATTTGAAGAAACACAATGGGTAGCAGTGGAAGAAAACATTGCTTTGCGCGGGTATATTTAATCTATTTCATTTAATGTTTCTGTGTGTCGTTGCAGAGAGAAAGTCATTCTCCCTCCCATCCCTGCAGCTGACAGATGTTGATTTTTACCTTCAATTGTTCAATCTCCATTGGCTGCGGAGTGGGAGGGGTCATGGCCTGACTGAGTCGGGGGCGTGACATTGAAAGACCTAGGGCAGGGTTTTAAGTCCTTCTTTTGATGGTGGCCAGAATTACAGGTCGATGCCATGGTAATTTATGAGGACACGCCATGGGTAACAGTGGAAGAAAACATTGCTTTGCATGGGTATATTTAATCTATTTCATTTAATGTTTCTGTATGTTGTTGCAGAAAGAAATCCAACCTCCCTCCTGCCCCTGCAGCTGACAGAAGTTGATTTTTACCTTCATTTTTTCAATCCCCGTTGGCTGCGGAGTGAGCGTGGCCTGACAGAGTCGGAGCGTGGTTTCGCGAGATCTGGGGCGGGGGTCAGAGTGGCATTAATTATAGGTCGATGACATGGTAATTTATGGGGACCCACAATGGGTAGCAGTGGAAAAAAAACATCTTTTATTAGTACTGAATGGTCGTAGTCTAAAATTAGTCAATTTCATCTACGATTTTTGTGTGTCGTTGCAGAGAGAAATTCACCCTCCCACCCCTGCAGCTGATTTTTTTCAATCCCCGTTGCCTACGGAGTGGGAGGGGGCATGGCCTGGCAGAGTTGGGGGTGTGGATTATCAAGATGCTTCGAACGGTTGTAGTCTGAAATTAGTCTATTTCATCTAAAATTTTGTGTGTCATTGCAGAGAGAAATTCACCCTCCCACCCCTGCAGCTGACAGAAGTTTATTTTTCCATTCATTTTTTCAATCCCTGTTGGCTGCGGAGTAGGAGGGGGCGTGACCTGACACAGTTGGGGGCGTGGCTTAACAAAGCGCTTCGCATAGGTGATTTAATCTATTTCATTTAATGTTTCTGTGTGTCGTTGCAGAATGGCTGCAGAGTGAGAGGGGGCGTGGTCTGACAGAGTTGTGGGCGTGACTTAGAAAGACAATTCGAACAGTTGTAGTCTATAATTAGTCTATTTTATCTAAAATTTTTGTGTGTCGTTGCAGAGAGAAATTCACCCTCCCACCCCTGCAGCAAACAGAAGTTTATTTTTACCTTTATTTTTTCAATCCCCATTGGCTGCGGAGTGGGAGGGGGCTTGGATTAGCAAGACGCTTCACATGGGTGTATTTAATCTATTTCATTTAATGTTTCTGTGTGTCATTGCAGAAAGAAAGTCAACCTCCCACCCATCCCTGCAGCTGACAGAAGTTGATTTTTACCTTTATTTTTTCAATCCCTGTTGGCTGCGGAGTGGGAGGGGGCGTGGCCTTACAGAGTCGGGGCGTGGCTTAGCAAAGCGCTTCGCACAGGTGCATTTAATCTATTTCATTTAATGTTTCTGTGTGTCGTTGCAGAATGGCTGCGGAGTGAGAGGGGGCGTGGCCTGACAGAGACGGGGCGTGGCTTAGCAAAAGGCTTCGAACGGTTGTAGTCTATAATTAGTCTATTTCATCTAAAATTTTTGTGTGTCGTTGCACAGAGAAATTCACCCTCCCACCCCTGCAGCAAACAGAAGTTTATTTTTACCTTCATTTTTTCAATTCCCGTTGGCTGCGGAGTGGGTGGGGGCGTGACCTGACAGAGTCGGGGGCGTGGATTAGCAAGACGCTTCGCATGGGTGGATTTAATCTATTTTATTTAATGTTTGTGTGTGTTGTTGCAGAAAGAAAGTCAACCTCCCACCCATCCCTGCAGCTGACAGAAGTTGATATTTACCTTTATTTTTTCAATCTCTGTTGGCTGCGGAGTGAAAGGGGGTGTGGCCTGACATAGTTGGGGGTGTGGCTAAGTGAGACCTGGGGCGGGGGTTTTAAGTACTTCTTTTAGGGTGGCCTGAATTAAAGGTCAATACCATGCTTATTTATGAGCCCACGCAATAGGCAGCAGTGGAGGAAAACATCTTTTATTACTACTGAACTGTAGTAATAGAAAAAAACATAAGTTATATTTATGGTAACCGTGATACCTTTAACAATGTCAGTAAATAGAAATGGATGAGATCCTCAGCTGCTGATAATTACCTGGTTGTTATGGAAACCTGCCCTCCCTGTGTGGCTTTGCAGAGAATGGCAGTTGGAGTTTAAAACCAAAGCTCCCAGTTGTAATGTTGGCTAATGGAGATCATATTTTGGGAATATCTCGGGAACGGTACGTCCTAGAGAGATGAGACCTGGTCTAAAACCTTCCCGGACACCTGATGTACCTGTGTGCCGAATTTGGTGAAAATCGGTCCAGTAGTTTGGTCGCGCATAGAGAACAGACAGACAGACAGACAGAAATTCATTTTTATATTATTAAGAGATATATATATATATATATATATATATATATATATATATATATATACATCAAATACGGAAATTCAAATAAATATACAACATCACAGACAAATGCACAGTGAGTGCTCATCACCCATTATTTCTAATTTTCAGCTCTGGAAAGGTCCCATCGGATAAGACATCCCCCTAGAATGCACGTTGAGCAAACGCTGTAGAGATGCCCATGTCCCTGAAAAAGGGGAAGCAAGTCCTAACAGGTCTCCCAACCTCATGAAAGGTGATTGATAGGACCAGAGATCTGCATTTTCTGAGACGGAATGCCAAGCTAAGAGTGGCACTTTCGTCAAAGTAGAGACAGTAGCGGGTATACGATTGCCTATTTTTACCCAGATTAACGCCTGCGTAAGGGAGAAACCCGCTACCTCCTCCTCAACACGCATATACAGTTTGCTTCTAGGTTGTTTGTACCAGTCTATGACCCTCGAGGCCTGGATTGCAGCATATATTTTCTCTAGGTTGGGAAAGCCCACTCCTCCTTTCATCTTTGGTTTGGTTAAAGTGGCATAAGCCACTCTATGCATACCGTTATTCCCTACATACTTCAGGAATAGGCTACGGAGCTTCAGAAAAAAGGAACATGGTATGAATATGGGTAGGACTTGTAGCATATATAGAATTTTCGGGACTATCAGCATTTTCAGGAGATTCACTCTCCCTAGCCACGATATATAGGGGATTTTCCAGGATTTCATTTTATCCTCAATAGATTTAAGCAGGGGCACATAATTGTGAGAGTACCAATCATTAGAGGAAGGAGACAGCTGTATCCCTAAATAAGGAATGGAAGAGGACGACCACGTGAAGGGTGAGCGATCTTTGGCCCGATCCACCACTCTCGCTGAGCAAGTGATGTTTATAGCATTAGACTTAGTAGGACTTATTTTAAAATTAGAGAGACGATGAAATTGTTCAAAAGTGTCTGTTAGGGTAGGGAAGGACAATTCGGGATTAGACGTGAGAATGAGAAGGTCATCCGCAAATGCCGCCGTCAAGTGTTCTTTACCTCCTATTTTGATGCCCCTAACATCTGGTAGCTGTCGTATGTGTTGTATTAGGGTTTCCATCGTGAGGACAAACAACAGTGGAGACAGGGGGCAACCCTGTCTCGTCCCATTGTAAATCAAAAAGTTGGCGGACATACAACAGTTTACTCTGATAGAGGCAGAGGGGTTCTTGTACAATGCCAGGGTAGCCCTAATAAAATCCACAGGAAGCCCAAATTTGACTAGTGTCCTTTCCATGTACAACCAATCTATCCTATCAAAGGCCTTCTCTGCGTCAGTAGAGAGAAAGGCTAAGGAAATCTGCTTGGTTTTAGCATACTGGATGAGGTGTAAAACTCTCAGGATGTTGTCCTTCCCTTCTCTCCCTTTAATAAAACCTACTTGCTCTGGATCAATCAACCGAGGATTGTAGCCTGTTTGCTAACAGCTTGGCATATAATTTAATTTCCGTGTTTAGCAGGGAGATGGGTCTATAGCTACCACAAAGACTTGCGTAAGATATATTACCATATATCCATGGTAATAAGGGTTCCCGCCTGATGGCCCTTGTGGCAAAAAAGAGGAGGGACCAACTATTCATTAAAGAAATTAGAGACGTTTCGGGGAAGACATTTACAAACACAAAAGACATAGCTACTCAATTTGAAAAATGTTACTCCACCCTCTACCATCTAAGGGAGGGGGAGATTGAAGAGGGACATAGAATCACCCAAATAGATGCTTTTTTGAATTAGCTGAATTTGCCCACACTTTCCCAAACACACGTTGAGGCGCTAAATGTTCCTTTTACAATAACGGAGTTGCAAACGGCTCTAAAAGAATCCCCTCTAAACAAAAGCCCAGGTCCTGATGGCCTCCCAATTAGCTACTATAGAGCCTTCTCATGGTTAAATCTCCATGAGGATTCTCTAAATGGGAGAGACTCAATCGTGATGGACATAGAGACTGGAGCATGATCAGATATGCCAATGCTCCCTATGGTAGCTCCTTTGAGTAAATGTAAATGGGGGCTAGAAAGGAAAAGGTAGTCAATCCTCTGATATGAGTTATGCACTTCTGAGTGGAAAGTATAATCCTTCCCTGAAGGAAACAATTGTCTCCAGACATCCCTGACTGCTAAGGTTGTGAGTGTACGTTTCAATGCCCGTAGCTTCTTTTGAGAGGAGTGGGCTTTACCCGAAGAGGAATCCAGCATAAGTTCCAAAGTTACATTTAGATCGCCTCCCACAATGCAACTCTTTAAAAGCATGCAAAGCCTCTAGAGTACTAATCAGCCATGGTATTTGATTAACGTTAGGTGCATAAAGACCAGCAATTGTAACTTTAGTGTTCCCTATAGTGCCCTTTAGAAATAGGTATCTGCCCTCCGGGTCCGACATGGAGGTGAGCAAATCAAAGGGAAGAGCCTTCTTAAACGCAATGGTCACACCCCTAGACCTAGACAGGCCAAAACAGGAATGAAACCACTGCGAGAAGAATGACTGAGGCAAATTAGGTACTTTACCCTTCTTGAAGTGTGTTTCTTGTAGTATAGCAACATCACAATGCAAGGCTCTCAGGTGCTGTAAGATGCGAGATCTTTTCTGAGGGGAGTTTAGTCCCCGCGCGTTCCAGGTGATCACATTAATACTTGCCATGAAAAAAGAAGTAAGAAAGATAAATTACAAAACAATGGGTATACAACAGAACAAGAAATTGGTGCTTGAAAAACTATCATTCTACCCTGCAGGAAGTTAGAGAAAACCTTTGGGGGATGAACAGGGCCCTCACATGCTACACTCTTTCGGAAGAAATTACAATATGCCGACTATCTGTATAATAATCGTACAATACCCAGCTAATAAACATACTATAAGCTCGGCACTGCCAGCTCACATAACTATAAAGATTAGCAGCCTAAACTACTCTTACGCAACTAAGACTAACAAAAGATCCTTCCTGAGGTAGGCCGGAAAACTCTTAGCTGGTATGGATCCTAACAGTATCAGTCATTAGTGGCGGAGGTACTCCGCCCGCCGCCACGTTGTTTCTGCGTCTTCCAAGGAGAGATTGATGGGAGCTTGGGAAGATCAGCAACATCCGTAATCTGGGCCCAGGAAGGGATCTCTTTTGGATCCATATCAATGGCTTCACAAAAAGGGAGAATGTCCTCAGGTCACCTGACATATCTTGTGGTCCCTTGGATGGTACACGCTAGTCCAAAGGGAAACAGCCAGCGATAAGGGTATCCTCTGGATCTCAGAACATCTGTGAGCGGTTTCATCTGTCGCCGTTTGTTGAGGGTAACTGGAGACAAATCCTGAAAGAAGGCAATGGAGAAACCCTCAAATGATAGATCATTGGCATCCCTCGCAGCTCTTAAAATGGCATCCCTGTGTTGGTAGTTAAGGATTTTGCAAATAATATCCCTGGGGGGATCTCCTTCTTTAGGTTTCGGCCTCAGTGCATGGTGAGCCTGCTCCACCACCAATGCCTCCGCCTGCTCTGGTGGCAGAAGCGAAAGCAAAATGGAGTACGTGGTGTCCATGACCTCAGAAGTGGTGAGAGATTCTGGGACCCCTTTTATGCGAAGATTATTCCTCCTTCCTCTATTGTCTTGATCTTCCACGTATGATAGGATATTGTTCAAATGGATCTGGCACGACTGCAGGGCTTGTGAGGTAGCTACTCCATGGTTAATGAGCGATGCTTGGTGCTCCTCCAGTTGCTCTACACGGCCTCCAATCTCTCTAATGTCTAGCTTAATAACAGAAAGTTCAGACATAACTGGCTGTAGTGTTGTCTCAATGATCTTTTGCAGAGTCTTGTGAGTAGTTTTGAGCTGCGTATCCATCTCGGCGGCCTCCTCAGTATCGTGTAATTCTGAATCGGAACATTCCTTTCTAGGCGGTTGAGGGGCTATTGTTTGATGCTTTTGCACATTTGTAGAAGAAGATGCTGGTATGTTAAGGTATTTCTGCATTTCATGTTGCACCTTGTGCGATTTCAGCGTGCTGGGAAAGTCCGGCTTCCCAATCTTCCCCATGACGGAATATACGTTGAATAAGGCGCAAGCTTGATGCGAAAAGGAACTCTAGCTGCAGTATTGTATGAAAAAACAGAGGGCCTGTTATATCCACCCCAGGGAGGTAGTTAGTGGCTCATCTGAGCTTGCTAACAAGATTTGTCAGCTTAAAAATTGGGCCTAAGACCCCAATAGCAGAAGTGTGGAAGTAGCTACACAAAAAGCACGCAGAGCTGTAGCCCGGATTGACCAGCTAAGGGTTTGCTGATATTATCTCTTGCTGGCCCCAGGGGTAATATTGATGGCAAAAGAAACAGGAGCACCCAACTGGAGGCAGTAGTTAAGTGGCAGGGTCAGTCTGGAGGCAGGGGTTAACTGGTAGACCGACGGGCCTGGATAGGGCTCCAAGATGAGAGGGCCCTAAGTCTTCCCCACTGCAGGGGCCACAATATATTATCCCCGGTCTGCTGGGGAAGAAGAATTCAGCAGTGGTCGGCACCGCAATGAGGCGGCCCGACAAGATGGTGGACGGGCCGCACGCCACTCCTGTCTCCCTCGCTGCCGCACCGTCTGCTGCGCCCTGTAGAACCTCTGTAGGGCCTCTCCTACCTGGATCCTTTTTCACCACTCTGCAGGGGAGACTTGCTGGGGAATAGGGCCCACAAACACAGGGGGAGAAGCAGGTGCGATGCTGGCTCACCCAAAGTAGATCGCCGCGTGGTGGAGCGGCAGGCCAAGATGGCGGACGTACCGCGCGTCTTCCAGGTCCCCTTGTCTCAGGCAATCCGCACAGCGGTCAGAAGTGGGTAAGTAACTTGTAAAAGTCTTCCGCCGGGATGGTGGCTGTTTAAGCGGGATGGTGTGTGGTATCAACAGCTGGGTGAGTCGAGCGGTGGCAAGCGCTGGAGGCCCCGGCTTCACACTCGCACTGGGCCACAATGGGTTATGCAGAATCGCCGGGTCCAGCCACTCAGGACATGACAGGTATCTGTACCTGAGGTGGCAGGAAGATATATGGGCCAAATAGAGACTCTGTGTGCTTTTTTAGTAGCCAGATGGCTATGGATGAGGATTCTAGCAGCGGACTGAATAGGGCATTTTAAATGAAGTATTGAAGTATGTACATTACATTTTCATTTCTAGTAGTGCCCCCTGCTGTTTGTCTTTCTGGTCCACCTTCTCCTGCATTCAGTGATGGACTAGCATGCTCAGTGGCTTCCCAGCTTTTTTCCCCTCATTCCTGCCTAATGATCTCATTGTGCAGCAGATAAAACGGTCCAGACGACTTTCATTCATTCACCCCTTCTTATATATTCATAGAAGTATACGGCTATATCTCTCTGGTGAATCTAATTGTGGTTGCATTACGTACATATCTTATTTATCTCTGAGGCTATATATAAAAGACTATTTTCTATGCAGTGGAGGAGGGGTAAATAAAAGATAATTGCAATGCTTCCTGGGAGATGAAGGTGTTTGATGGCCTGCTGCCTCAAGATAAGAGAGTCCTCAAGATAAACAAATAAGTAAGCAATAAAGTTTTAAAATTCATGGGATAACCCTTTTAACCCCTTAGTGACCACCTATATGCCTTTTTATGGTGGTCACTAAGATGCCTTGGGCTGCAGTGCTGCCTTTTTACAGCATTTTTACAGAGATCATAACAAGTGGTCTCTGATCACTTGATTGCCATCGTACACTTTATCATGACGATCACGGAAAATGTCAGCAGCAGAGCTGCTGGCAGTAAACTTTCTCCCTCCTCTCACCTAAGGGTACTTTCACTTTTGTGGGCTGCCGTACTTTTGTTCTGGCCGCCTCTCGGCAAGTTTGCCGTGCTGCGACCAGATCTGCAGCCCGCCCCATTACAGCGGGTGAACAGCCTGCCGGAATCCCCTGCTGCTAGTGTGAAACTAGCCTAAGAGAGGAGAGAGAGTCTCCAATGCAAGTATCAGGTTCCCCAGTATCCCGATCTGGAAAAGCTGGGTCCTGATTGTCACCTCCTACTGATCTTTACCCCGGTAAAAAAAAAAAAACTAAACACAAAAACACTGTCGTGGCTGTGCGCTTCAAAGTGAAAAAAAACAAAACACTAAATCACACAAAACAATTGATAAACAGTCCATTCGTTACTCTCAGTCAGTGGACGTCCACCAAGAGGTGCCTGTTACAGTCCATCCATTACTGTCGATCAGTGGCCACCTGTTAATAGGCGTCCATTATTGTCTGTTCATAACCATCGAGCAGCGGGTATCAATAACTATCCATCTGTTACTGTTGGTCAGTGAGCAACAATAGCTGTCCGTCCATTACTGTCGGCCTGTATGCATCCATTAAGGTCCGTCCATTACTGTCGGTTAGTGGGCATCCATTAGGGTCAGTCCGTAATTGTCAAGCAGTGGATGTCTGTTACCATCCATCACTGCGCGACAGTTACTATCCGTCACACTGTTTTCTTTTTTACAGTACCTACTGGGTTTTGTAACAAAAAAAAAATGGCTTGAAGATTGTACATTGCGGAGCAGGCATGTGAGTTTTTATGCTCCAACATTGCAGACAGTGAATCAGACACCGCAGTGGCAGACTTAAGCTCTGCTTCTATCCCCGTACCCCACGGCCCTGTGTTGGTAGAAGAGGTCGCCACCTCATTATATTCACAGCCCAGCATTGCTGTCCCTTCTACGTTGTGGGATCCTGCAACTTGATTTTCCCCCAATTTTTAGCTACTTGACAAATTAATGTGGAAGTCACAGATTTTACCCCTTGTGATTGTTTTCCATTTGTTTATGGATGATAATGTTCTGGAAATAATTGTACAGCAGACCAATCTGTATGCCACACAGTTTGCGGTACAAAAGCCCACATCAATTTACTTAAAAAGATGGACACCCACAAGTGTCCCTAAAATTCAAAAAATGTGGGCCTTAGTATCATACCCTAAATATGGGCATAGTAAAAATCCTTCCGTCCTTTCCTACTGGACTTCAAGTACTCAAACCCTATATTGTGGTTATGTCCGGAAACTGTTATAAAGTACTAATGCATTTTTTGGATAATTCTCAAGCCCCCCCTCAGAACTGACCACTAGGCTATGATCAGCTAAATAAATTGACCCTTTATTTCCCTTTCATTCTTAAAATTATACACCCCTGACTAAAAGCTCTCTGTTGACGAGTCCGTCTTTAGTTTTAAAGGGCGTCTTTCTTTCTGCAATCGTGCTAGACATGGGGTAAAATTATACAAGGTGTGCGAGAGTACAACAGGCTACACATGGAGTCTGTCTGTATATGAGTACAGGGACCACCAACTTAACCCCCTAGGCTGCCCTGAAATTATTGGCACATTGGGAAAAATTATGTGGGATCTATTGTTGCCATTCCTACGCAAAGGGTACATCGTATACAATGATAATTTTTACACCAGCATACCCTTTTTTAAATCCCTCCATGCTCCAAATACAGGGGCTTGTGGGACAGTCCGTAAAAATAGAGTAGGATACCCTCAACCACTGGTGTCCATGTGTTTGGAGAGTGTAACATCCTTTGCCCCTGGCAAGTGACCAGATGCTTGCAGTGAAATGGAAGAACAGGAAGGATGTCTACATGCTGACCACCGTGCACGCAGACACCACAGTGGCAGTTAGGGAGAGGGGAGCTACTGCTGACAAATACAAACCAGACTATAACAAATTTATGAGAGGTGTAGACCTCTTGGACCAGGCTCTTCAACCCTACCAGGTGAAGCGGAAAAACAGGGCCTGGTATAAAAAGGTAGCAATCTACCTCATTCAGATTGCTGCCTATAATGGCTTTGTTTTACCGTATTAAAAAAAAGGCCCAAGAGACCTTAACATAGTAACATAGTAACATAGTTTATGAGGCCAAAAAAAGACATCTATCCATCCAGTTCGGCCTGTTATCCTACAAGTTAATCAAGAGGAAGGCAAAAAACCCCTGTGAGGTAGAAGCCAATTTTCCCCACTTTAGGGGAAAAAAATCCTTTCCGACTCCAATCAGGCAATCAGAATTACTCCCTGGATCAATGACCCATCTCTAGTAACTATAACCTGTAATATTATTACACTCCAGAAATAGATCCAGGCCCCTTTTGAACTCTTTTAGTGAACTTACCATCACCACCTCCTCAGGCAGAGAGTTCCATAGTCTCACTGCTCTTATCGTAAAGAATCCTCTTCTATGTTTGTGTACAAACCTTCTTTCCTCCAGACGCAGAGGATGTCCCCTCGTCACAGTCACAGTCCTGGGGATAAATAGATCATGGGAGAGATCTCTGTACTGACCCCTGATATATTTATGCATAGTTATTAAATCTCCCCTCAGTTGTCTATTTTCTAAAGTAAATAACCCTAATTTTGATAATCTTTCTGGGTACTGTAGTGCACCCATTCCACTTATTACTTTAGTTGCCCTCCTCTAAACCCTCTCTAGCTCTGCTATGTCTGCCTTGTTCACAGGAGCCCAGAACTGTGCACAGTACTCCATGTGTGGTCTGACTAGTGATTTGTAAAGTGGCAGGACTATGTTCTCATCACAGGCATCTATGCCTCTTTTGATGCAACCCATTATCTTATTGGCCTTGGCAGCAGCTGTCTGACACTGGTTTCTGCAGCTTAGTTTGCTGTTTACTAAAATTCCTAGGTCCTATTCCATGTCAGTTTTACCCAGTGTTTTACCATTTAGTGTGTACTGGTGACTTGCATTATTCCTTCCCATGTTCATAACCTTACATTTGTCAGTGTTAAACCTCATCTGCCACTTCTCTGCCCAAGCCTCCAATCTATCCAGATCCATCTGTAGCAGTGTACTGTCCTCTTCTGTGTTAATTACTTTACACAGTTTAGTGTCATCTGCAAAAATTGATATTTTACAGTGCAAGTCTTCTACCAAATCATTAATAAATATATTGAAGAGAATAGGGCCCATTACTGACCTCTGTGGTACCCCACTAGTGACAGTGACCCAATCTGAGTATGTGCCGTTAATAACCACCCTCTGTTTTCTATCACTGAGCCAGTTACTTACCCACATACAGACATTTTCTCCCAGGTCAAGCATTCTCATTTTATATACTAACTAGTGATGATCGAGCACCCCAATGTTCGGGTGCTCGGGTGCTCTGGCCGAACACTAGGTGGTGCTCGAGTGCTCGGCCGAACACCCGAGTATAATGGAAGTCAATGGGAGAAGACCAGGCACCACCTGCTCTGCAGAAGGGAGGGTGTCTGGTCCATAGGGAAACGTCAGAAAATGGTGGAAACACCACACAATTGGTTAGGGAACAGCATGGGGAGGATGTCTGGATGCATCTTGGACACCGAAGTCGCTGCTATTAACGATGATGGCCGACTATGACGCCACTTTTACGGAATGACAAAAATACCTCCCCAAAACCCAAGATAACATTGATTTTACAGGAAATATTGTTAGGAAACATACATTTACTTGTATGTTAAGTGCAAGTGCTGCCAAAAATTACACGGATGAGGCACTCCCATACAACAGGTATATCACATAAAAGAGGGCCTCATTCACATTGTGGTATAATTGTGGGACTCAGACACTCATAAAGCCTATGCACTAAGGGAAAGAGCTGCCAAAAATTACAAGGATCAGGCACTCCAATACACCCTTTATTACACATAAAGTAGGGCATCAGACACACCCGTGAAAAATTATCATTGATGACCTGCTGCTGACACTCAAAAACAATAGGGTTGACAGCAGACAGTCCCAAAAATGTAAGAGTGACACTTTGCTGCCGAGCTGACCGTCCAAAAAATTTAATGGACTCATGCTGCTGCCACCGCACCGCTCAGAGTCGCCGACGACCGTTTCTTTTTTTGCTATCCGCCGCGGGAGGCCGCCCCCCCCCAGCAGCGTGTGCCATGTCAGCCGTTCCACTCTCGCTCTCCGCGATAATTCCATGTCCTATTGCGTTTATCTAAGTTGCTGCACTTAAAAAGCTCGAACTTTGATCTTAGGATCGAGTTGGCTGTCTGCAGAGAGGTAAGCTACCACATCCACCTGTTGGGGCCCCTGCCTCTCGGCGCCTCCCCGATGCTGTCCGTTCTGTGTTCCAGGGTCCAGAATCGTTTACTTAAAAAATTTTAGTGTTTAAAGCAAGCCAGGTGGACTGAATACTGGAGTTGTGAATAATGGAATTGGACTCCATGCTGCTGCCACCGTACTTTATCAAACTGTCCCAAATTTAAGTTTGACACTCTGCTGCCGAGCTGACCGTAAAAAAAAATTTAAGGGACACATGCTGCTGCCACCGCACTTTATAAAACTGTTCCAAATTTAAGGGTGACAAGCTGATGCCAAGCTGACCGTCCAAAAGAATGATATTCTTCATGTGACATTCCGCTGCAGAGCAGACCGTTAACAATTTTCTAGTGTGACACGCCGATGCCGAGAGGACCGTCCAAAAGAATGATTTTCTTGATGTGACATTCCACTGCATAGCAGACCATTAAAAATTTTCTAGTGTGACACACTAATGCCGAGCTGACCGTCCAAAAGAATGACTGTTTTGTTGAATACATAACTTTATTGCTACACAAGCCTGGCTGCACTGAAGAGTGATGAATCACACAGTGATGAGTCACAGGCTGGACACGCCCCCCACACTGCTCTGTCTGCAGGAGATACTTCCTCTATTAGGGCTCGTTCACATCACCGTTAGGGATTCCGTTCTAACTTTCCGTTATAACATCGTTATAACGGAAAATAACGTCAGATTAAGGCTACCAGCAGTATGGAGCACAAAATTTATGATGGGACCCCCCCTCGCCGCAACTTACGCGAGGCCCTCCAGAACAATGTAACAAAGTTCCGTTGAGGGTTATGTTTGAATCCAGTTTCAAGAATTTAAATGTAACCCTTGAACGGAAAGCCCAGTGAAGGGCTAATAGTGATCTGAATATAGCCTTTGAAAAAATATCAACGAGATGTTACCAGTTGGGTGGGTGGAGGTCGCTGATACTGTCCAATCAGTGCTGACAGACTGAAAAGACGCACCCCAACTGGAAACAGCCAGTTGACTATTTATATAAAAATGACGTCATCGCGTCCGTCTGCTCTGTTGCCCGCAGCTCCGGATAGGCTCTGGCTCTGGCCTATCCAGGGCTGCGGTGACCCGGGTCAGACGGATGCGACTATCTCAGGGGCGTAGCAATAGGGGAAGCAGGGGAAGCGGCTGCTTTGGGGCCCAGACTCACAAGGGGCCCCCTCAGGAGGAATACTAAAAGATTTTATTGTCAGGCCCCCCTCAACAGTATTATACAATGACATTATATACAGTATATACGTGTAGAAAACGGACGGAGCGGCTGCTGGGCCTCGTCTGAGAGAACAGTTTTGACCAGACACAGGAGTGGGGAATGCGTGAGTTGGGGGTTGTGAAAAAGTTGCTGAGGGGGGGCCCCCATCTAAAATTTGCTGTGGGGCCCGGTCAGTTGTAGTTACGCCACTGGACTATCTCACTGGCAGAAGTAGCCAGTGAGATAGGAGACAGCGGAGCACGGGAGCGCAAAGCTCCCATGCTCCACTGTAACACCGGCAGCGGGAGACGGCACCAGGGGCGCGGGGGGTAGGGTGGCCACCTGCTTCATCTCAAAAAGGAGGACATTCTCGACCACACCCACAACCTGCTAAACCACACCCACAATCTGCTAAACCACGCCCCTCGTCCAGTAAGTGCCTGGCAAAAGAAAAAAAAAAAAAGAGGAAAACCTTAAGCTGAGCTGTGCTGGGGCTGGAGTGCTTGTTTGCTCTGGAGCTGACACTCCACATACAATAAGACATGAGCCAGAGGGAGCACAGCGCTGGCAGCATCACCACAGTCATTTAAACACAAGGATGAGGAAACTTTTTTCCTCTTTTTGGTGATGTGCACACTGATGTGCAGGTGTATGGTATGTGTCCACTGCAGGCAGTTCTCAGCATTAGATCACTGATTGGCTGCAGCAGTAACATACCATATACCGGCAAGTCCTTGCTGAAGAAACAGGTGACACATATTTGGATGGACATTACATTCACCAGCACCAGACATACCAGATGATACAGCAGCACATACCTCTTACATCCAGTGACGTCTTCCTGATGTAGATCTTCTCTTTTCTCATCTTCTCTATTTGGCCCACACCGCCATGACACTTCTTTCAGCCCCATCTTCTCTCTGCCACAAAGACATCATAGATTACCCACTTTTACTATTATCCTGCTGCTGCCTAAAATACTGCGCCCACTGTGCTCCCCAATGTCCCCAAATACTATACCGTGCCACCCGTGCCCCCATCAGACCTCACATCAGCCCACAGTGCCAGCATCAGACCTTGCGAGAGATAGGTTTTTATAAACATTGTGTAAAGCCTGTACTACTCGTCTTTGACCACTAGATGGCAGCTAATTAGCTATGTGAGTCACGTGAACACTTTGTTTGTTTTAAGGTTTCAAGATAGCTGTAGGGGGGAGGTTGGAATGTTAATTTGCCTCTTTCAAATTAACCAATGAACTTTGTGTTGAAGTTGCTGAACTACACCCTTGTGTCAAAGAACCAATCATTCTGCTTAAGTAACACCCCTTTTTGTCTATGTCATACCTACTATATAAGTGTCTGTCTCTTTAATAAACTGGCTCTTGCTTGGGGGATGTGAAGTATTTTCCATGAAACCAACTTGTATTTGTTTGGTATCATTGTGAAAGTGGTATGTGCACGTACTCATACTTCTAATGATTTGGCACCACACAAAGAAAAAGGTTATCGCGAGAATGGCGATTACAACCTCAGATCAGCCCACAGTGCCCCCATCAGACCTCAGATCAGCCCGCTGTTCCTTCTTCAGACCTCAGATCAGCCCACAGTGCCTCCTTTAGACCTCAGATCAGCCCACTGTGCCCCCTTCAGACCTCAGATCAGCCCACTGTGCTTCCTTCAGACCTCAGATCAGCCCACAGTGCCTCCTTCAGACCTCAGATCAGCCCACAATGCCTCCTTCAGACCTCACGTCAGCCCACCGTGTCCCCCACCAGACCTCACATCAGCCCACCGTGCCCCCATCAGACCTCAGATCAGCCCACAGTGCCAGCATCAGACCTCACATCAGCCCACAGTGCCCCCATCAGACCTCAGATCAGCCCGCTGTGCCTCCTTCAGACCTCAGATCAGCCCAATGTGCCCCCTTCAGACCTCACATCAGCCCACTGTGCTTCCTTCAGACCTCACATCAGCCCACAGTGCACCCTTCAGACCTCAGATCAGCCCGCTGTGCTTCCTTCAGACCTCACATCAGCCCAGTGTGCCCCCATCAGACCTCACATCAGCCCACAGTGCCCCCATCAGACATCAGATCAGCCCACTGTGCCCCATCAGACCTCACATCAGCCCACTGTGCCCCTTCAGACCTCAGATCAGCCCACAGTGCCTCCTTCAGACCTCAGATCAGCCCACAGTGCTCCCTTCAGACCTCAGATCATCCCACAGTGCCCCCTTCAGACCTCAGATCAGCCCACAGTGCCTCCTTCAGACCTCACATCAGCCCACAGTGCCCCCTTGAGACCTCAGATCAGCCCACAGTGCCCCCTTCAGACCTCAGATCAGCCCACAGTGCCCCCTTCAGACCTCAGATCAGCCCACAGTGCCCCTATCAGACATCTGATCAGCCCACAGTGCCCCCTTCAGACCTCAGATCAGACCACAGTGCCCCCTTCAGACCTCAGATCAGACCACAGTGCCCCATCAGACATCAGATCAGCCCATAGTGCCCCCTTCAGACCTCAGATCACCCTATAGTGCCCCCTTCAGACCTCAGATCACCCTATAGTGCCCCCTTCAGATCTCAGATCACCCTATAGTGCCCCCTTCAGACCTCAGATCACCCTATAGTGCCCCCTTCAGACCTTTGATCACCCTATAGTGCCCCCATAGACATCACATCAGCCTATAGTGCCCCATTCAGACCTCAGATCAGCCCACTGTGCCCCCATTAAAAAAAAATAAAAAAACTTACCTCTAGGCAGCTCCGGGTCCGGTGCTCTTCTGTCTTCACTGCCCGCGCTGCACTGTCACCTGACTGCGTGCAGCGTCAGGTCAGAGTGCGCGCACTACGTCCTGACGCCGCACCAGATAGTGCAGCGCAGGCAGTCGCTGACCACCAATGAAGAAGGGAGCGCAGGAGCTGAGCGGTGAGTACCAGGACCCAGCTCCTGCGCTCCAGCAATGAGCGCTTCCATCTGTATTGATGGAAGCGCTCATTGCTTCCTACGCCCCAACTGTAAAAAAGGAGGACTTCTGTCGCGGGGCCCCCCTGAAATCATTGGAGCCGGGGCCTGGAGCAGTAGCTCCAAATGCTCCAATTATAATCCGGCCCTGCCTAGGACGGAAATCAAAACGGACACCTTTAAGAGGCATTCCGTTTTGATCCGTCATAATAGAAGCCTATGGGATAGCATAACGGATCCGTCTGGTTGACGTTATGCTGGACGGAAACCAAAGTTCTGTCGACAGGACTTTGGTTTCCGTCCAGCATAACAGCAACCAAATAGATCTGTTATGCTTTTCCATAGGCTTCTATTATGACGAATCAAAACGGAATGCCTCTTAAAGGTGTCCGTTTTGATTTTCGTCCTAGGTATTCCGTTATTGTCCGTTATAACGATGTTATAACGGAAAGTTAGAACAGAATCCCTAACGGTGATGTGAACGAGCCCTAACTCCTGTGTTCATCTTTCCACACCCAGACATAAATCTACTTCTCACTTGGTGTCTACAACCAATCACTAACCGTCCACACATCTGTATCTAATCCTACCCTGGTTGATACAGCCAGCTGAGCTGTGTATCTAATCCCATCACTGACAGTCCACAGTTCTGTATCTAATCATATCATGTATGTGTGCCTGATACACAGCCTGCCATGTGCGATACTGCCTACTGAAGTGTGTATCATATAGACTGCTTAGCTGTTATCTAATCCCATCTTGTATAATATAGTTTGATGAGCTGTGTATCTAATTCCAATTTGTATGACACCGCCTGCTGAGCTGTGTATCTAATGCCATTTTGTATGATCCAGCCTGCTGTACTGTGTATCTCATACTATTTTGTGTCATCCTGCCTGCTGAGCTGTGTATCTAAACCCTTATGCACATGACCGTATCCATTTTGCGGTCCATAGTTTTTGCAGTCCCATTGAGTTCTATGAATAGGACATGTTCTATCTTCACTGGAACTGATATACAGATATGGAAAGTACACTGATGACATCCATGTGTTTTCTACATCCGTATGTCAGTTTGAGTAAATATAGAAGATGTTCTATTCTAGACCTCATAATGCAGATCTAAAACCCATAGAACTCAGTGGGACTGCCAAAAAATGTGAATCGCACACGGACAGTATCCTTATTTAGTGACTCCACAACTTGCAGACCATACAATGGATACGATTGTGTGCATGAGTTATTAGAACTCCTTTTCAGTCCCTGCCACTGCCCATGGAGCAAGCATGGAAGGAGGAGGGATACTCGTTTTTTACTACCCTAGTTGCCCATCACAAATCAGTTCTTTGCAATTACCACTGTTTTGAACCATACCATGCGGTTTTCAATTATTAAATATTTTTTTCTCCTGTCTCATGTGAAAATATATAAAAATTAGAAGAACCCTATATATATATATATATATACACACACATTAATTTGTCCTCTAATCATTTTGCACTCAGCATGCTACACCCCTAGATGCATTCTTTAAAGGATTTGGTTTTTAAAATGGGGTAATTTATGGGGGTTTTCTTTTGTTTCAGCAGCTCAATGCTATTATAAGTGTGCAATGGGGTCTGAAACATTTACAATTTATGTTCTGAAAGCCAGCTGACAGTCTGCTCCAAACTGCAGACATAACCCCTTCCATGCAGTGGTCCTTAGGGACCTCAGTATGGAAGGGGCTAACATGCCCCCAACCCAATCCCCGCTGTTCAGTATGGAGCTATTGACATCAACCCCCACCCCCCCACCGCTCCCTTTAGCCCTTCAGGTCTGCAAAAGATGTAAAAGTCCCCCGAACACCCCCCATCCCTTCAGAACTGCACAGCCAGCAGCTCAAACATTGCACCCCCTCCCCCCACTCCCTCCATCAGGACAGCAGAGCTGTCAGCATAGTGCCCCCCTCTCTCAGAATGGCCAAGTGGAGCCCCCTCCCTTCCCCTTCAGGAGGACGACGCTGCTGCAGGAGCCCTATACCAACAGCCCTGCCTCCCCCCGTTCAGGATGGCCGAGGAGAGCAGATTGTCAGCTGTAACACACAGCTGACAATCTACTTCAAACGGCTGACATCAGTGCTGGCACCCATGTAGGCTGTTTAACCCCTTCCATGCACAGGTCCTTAGGGCCGCTGTATGGAAAGAGCTAACCATCGGGCCACTGCGCTGCTGTGACAGCGTCCTGATGGTTTCCATGGCAACCGGACGCCTTCACAGGCATCCGGCTTGCTAATGGTATATATGACCCTGATCAGACTCCTGCTAAAGGCAGGAGCCTGATCAGGCTAAATGTAAGTGAAAATACACTGCAGTACACTATACAGTCTGCAAGAACCAAGTGGGTCTGAGTCAAAAAAATGTAAAAAATAAAATAAAAAGTGAAAAAAGTAATTAAAAAAAAAAAAAAAACTTTTAGGGCTTGTTCACACGTCAGTTATTTGATCAGTTATTTCGAGCCAAAATCAGGTGCGGGTCAAAAACACTGAACAGGTGCAGATCTTTTCATTATACCTGATCTCTGTGAAGTGCCCACTCCTGGTTTTGGCTCACAATAACTGATGGAAATAACTGATCAAATAACTGAAGTGTGAACAACCACTAATTGTGTTAAATAAAATTTTAAAAATGCACATATTAGGTATTGGCTTCTGTAATGACCTGCTCTATAAAAATATCAAGTGATCTAACCCGTCTAGTGAATGCCATAAAAAAAAAGTGCCAAACAAGCCATTTTTTAATCACCTTACATCACAAAAAGTGTAATACCAAGCGATCAAAAAGTCCTATGTGTCCCAAAATGGTACCAATGAAACCATCATCTCATCCCACAAAAATGAGACCCTACGTACAACAATCGCCCAAAAATATAGGTTTCAGAAAATGGAGACACAAAAACACCATTTTTAAAAAATGCACATACTGTATTAAGTATCGCCGCGTCAGTAACAACCTGCTCTATAAAAATATCATGTGATCCAACCTATCTGGTGAACGCCGTAAAATGTGCCAAAAAAGCCATTTCTTTTATCACCTTACATCACAAAAAGTGTAATACCAAGTGATCAAACAGTCATATGTGCCCCAAAATGGTACCATCTCATCCCACAAAAAATGAGACCCTACTTATGACAATATAGCTTTCAGAAAATGGAGACAGCAATGTGCAAAAATCATAGGAGAGCATTTCTAAGTGCGTGTGAAGCAAAGCTGATACCAGTAAACTAACAAGTACAATTTTATTATATGCTGTATTATGGTAAGATATGATGTTATTGATTTTTAGTGCCAAAGGTGTCCATAGCCTTTAAGGCCACAATGGGGATATTTCTAAAGACAGGAGAAATGGAGTGATACATTTTGCAGTGTACTCCTTCATTTTAATGTGCTCTGTATAAGAAAATGTGTTTAAAATTACACGTTTATGTGAAAAATGAAAATTTTTTAACCTTTTAGCATTCATTTCTTCCAAAAATCGGGGGTTAAAAAAACTCACTACACCCTCTAGACCAAGGTTGGGGAACCTACAGCCCATGGGCCACGTACAGGACCATTTCATATGGCCCCCGGCTCCCAGTCCCCCTGCCAGAGCATGAAGTCTAAATGCTAATGACCGCTTCCATTATAGCATGTGGGAGAAACAGGAAGGTAAGACGCAGAAAGTTCTGCGTCGGCTGTATTGGTCTTCTTCCACGCCCCGCTCAGTATTCTGACATGTACAACATCAGGAAGTAGAGCATGTAAGCACACACTATGACCTGAGGTTATGCACGGTGGGAAGAAGACAAGGGAGGGTGATTGAATCTGCCAAGTGGCAGCACCATCCAGAGGTTAGTTTATTTTTTTTTAACATCTGATCTGAGGTCTAACTGGGGGCCCAATCTGGGGGTCTGATTGGAGGCTGGTGGAGGCTTATGGAAGCTGGTGATATCTGATGGTTGCTGATCTGTGGCTGATGGAGGCTGGGAGTTCTGATGGGTGCTGATATGGGACTAAAAGAGGCTGGGAAGCTGATCTGAGGATGATGGAGGTGGGGGGCTGATCTGAGGCAGGGACAGTGATGAAGGCAGAGGCAGGGAGAGTGGATATTGGGTGAACCACTCTCTGGACCCCTCTGGGACTAGCTTGGGTGCCATTAATGCCAAATAAAGAAACAAAGAACTACATACATTATACCATATTCTCAACTTAAAAATTAGACTACTATATTTGGTCAAGACATAATATTAGGTCCACTATGGGGATATTTTGAAGACCGGAGAAACAGAGTGATACATTTTGAGATGTACTACTTCATTATCATCTGTCTCTACAAAAAAACTAGCTTTAAAATGAAATTTTTGTGAAAAAAATTAAAATGTTATTTTTCTACCTGCTCAGTGTTAAAGGGTTTTTGTCATCAATTTTGACCCTATCAAGCAGGATGACATTTGCAATGTGCAAATTTCACCTGATGCCAAATATGTTAGCCATTTTATTATTAGTGTCCCCGTTTTTGTTAAAAATTAACTTTTGTATTATATAAATTAGCCTGCTAGGAGCAGGGGGGCGGTAACCCTGCTCCTAGAGGCGCCATTTCCCCACCTTCAGTAACGCCTCTTCGCTGTTGATTAACAGAGCCAGGCAGCTCGCTCTACCTGCGCCGTGCATCCTTCATTCGGCGCAGGCGCAGTGAGTGCTGCTGGCCTGCGCCGAATGAAGGACGCATGGCGCAGGCGCTGGATTTGCAGCACGGACAGGGCCGGCAGCAGATAGAGCGAGCTGCCTGGCCCTGTCAATCCACAGCGAAGAGGCGTTACTGAAGGTGGGAAAACGGCGCCTCTAGGAGCAGGGTTACTGCCCCCCTGCTCCTAGCAGGCTAATTTACATAATACAAAAGTTAATTTTTAACAAAAATGGGGACACTAATAATAAAAGAACTAACATTTTTGGCATCAGGTGAGATTTGCACATTGCAAATGTCATCCTGTTTGATAGGGTCAAAATTAATGACAGAAACCCTTTAATTTTTTTTTTTTAAACTGGGAAGGGGGATAAAAAAAACCACTACACCCCCAGATAATTAACTTAATAGGGTCTAGTTTTCAAAATAGGGTCACTTCTGGGGAGTTTCTATTATTCTGGACCTTTTAAGCCTCTGCAAATTTTAAAATTAGTATTAAAATTAAATTTTGTTTTTAGAAAGCTTAAAGGGGTTGTCCGAGTTATTTTTTTGTTCTTTGTATGTTACTAACTTGTCAAGTATAACAACTTTCCCATACACTTTGTGCTTCTAAAGCTGCTTGTTTGTCAGATTTCACTGAGGGTCACATGACCTGTGATGTCACCTTATCTCCCTGGTCTGTGATGTTTCGTGCACAAGCCTCAGAGATCAGATAACAGTCTGTACACGAGACGTCACTGGCCACGCCCCACTGCACTGCTGCTGCTATCTGCTCTTTCCCTGGATTCCTTCAGATAAAACATTAACCCCTTCAGCCAGAACACACTGAGGACTCAAGGCTTTACAACAGGATTTACACTGCAGACAGTGAGAAGACAAATGCTGGGCACAGGAGCTGACAGATGAATTGTATTGCACAAGAACAGGTAGGGGGAAGTTCCTGTGTGTTTCAGCATTGTCATTGCACAGCTGGGACTTGTAGTTCTACACATACAACATGCTGCTGAGTATTCCAGCAGACAGACATTTCACTCAGGGCAGCTCTTGTATTCAATCCCTTTGCAGAGCAGGGGGGAGGGGTTGAGATTGTTATTACTGCAGGTAAACAGAAGAGAACCATGGAAATGAGGAAATCTAGAATTTTTTGCCTAAAACTTGCTTAAGGGGTTGTTCACATATCAGTTATTTGATCAGTTATTTCCATCAATTATTCTGAGCCAAAACCAGGAGTGGACACTAAACAGAGATCAGATATAATGAAAAGATCTACACCTGTTTGCTGTTTTTGACCCACGCCTGACTTTGGCTCACAATAACTGATGGAAATAACTGATCAAATAACTGATATGTGAACAACCCCTAACTTAGTTATATATTGCTGCCCATCAGATTTACAGTGCTATATTTTTTTTCCATAACTCAGACAACCCCTTTAAGTTTTTCAAAAGTGCAGCCAAAATGAATTAAAGATGTGGAAATATATTTCAGATAAAAATATTTAAGTTTTATGTATATATGTGAAATATTGCAGTTGAAAATAGAAAGCAATGGCAATTTTTACAAATTTTCATTGATTTTTACATTTTGTTTAAATAAATATACACAAATCCTATCAGTTAAATTTTACCACGTAATTAAAGTAAAATATGTGTCTGGGGTGAGCTTAGCTGCCATTAATGCCAAATAAAGAAATAAATTACTAACAGGGTCATTTATCAAACTGGTATAAAGTAGAACTGGCTTAGTTGCACATAGCAACCAATCAGATTCCATCTTTCATTTTCAAAGGAGCTGTCAAAAATCAAAAGTGCCTCCACTATGTATAAAGTACAATATGTAACAGAAAAACAATGTCAGAATAACTTGCATGTGCAAAACCTTTACGTGGTTATTCTCTGCTAAAGTGACACATCCCAGATTTCCAAAACCAGGCTTAGATTTTAAGGCTCAAACAGGCTTCATCACTAAATGGTTAAAGGTCAGGAATAAATTCACTCTAAAATATAGCAAAACATAACATCACCCAAAATATCTCAGAATGAGCAAGATCCACCTAGAATGCAAAGATGAAAGATAAATCACTTACATACTATATAAGGAAAGGAATGTTCCTCAGTATGACGATGAGACTCCTTTAAAACTATTTGTTGCAGACAAGAAGAGCAGCAAATGAACTGTGTTATATAGACAGCAGCAAATCTCCAAAGGATAACCAAATGTTTTTCTCTTATAGACTGTAATTTCCCTTAGGTCCTATTTCAAAATTGTTTTGTTTCTGCCTCTGAGCCTACAAGAAGAAATTAGAATCCTATTTGTATCTATTTATGCATCTGTCTAATATATCTTTCTATTTATCCATATTATTTGCTTAAGCCGGTTTAACAAACTGATACCTGAATCTATGTTATAGTTGATATGATCTGGTCCCTAAATATAGAATATTTATCATTTTGCCTTGCACATACGCATTGACATTGTTTATGCATGATCGACCAAAAATAAATAAATAAATAAAAAAAAAAATATATATATATATATATATATATATATATATATATATATATTCCTCATATATAGTTAGAACATTTTTTTCAGAATTTTTAGACTGACTACACCAGCAAGAAAATCTTTTCCAGATTTTAGAATACAGCTTAGAAGTTACCTTCTTTCTACTAGCTGCCATAGTATTTATTATTGCATCAGAGACCCTTGGATCTTAATGTCAACCTTTCAGGTTCCATGCCGCCAGGTGTAAACTCTCTACTCTGGGATGGAACACTGGATCCTGAGCCAATAGATCCTGCACCCAGGGCAGAACCCAGGGGCTCCTGACCGAGAAAAGTTTCAGAATATGAATCCACGATTTTGTTGGCCATAAGAGAGCTATCAAGATCAAGAGAGCTTTCTCCTGTCGAATCTTCCTTAGGACCCTGGGAATCAGCGGAAATGGAGGAAATGCATAGGCAAGATGAAAATTCAATCTTTGGGCCAGTGCATCTATTCCTTTATTTCCCTTGGCAGGGTTGAGGGAAAATAATTTATCTAGTTTTGTATGTATTTTTCTGGGGAGTTCCCCATCTGTCAGCTGCAGAAAAATTTGATCTTTTAGACTCCACTCTAATGAGTCCAAGGGAACCCTGCTTAGAAAATCTGCTCTTACATTTAGGGAGCCTTTTAAATGTATCGCGGAGAGGGACCTCAGATGAATCTCTGTCCAGTACAGGATCTTTTCTGCCACTTGATTCAAGGCTACACTCCTTGTTCCGCCCTGCCAGTTTAGGTGTGCTACCATGGTCGAGTTGTCTGACCTTACTTGTATGTCTTTTCCCTTATGTTTGGGATGGAGCTTTTACTGCTTCCCAAACAGCAGTTAGTTCCCTCTGATTTGAGGACAGAATTACCTGCTCCTTGGCCCACTGACCATGGGAAGAGAGTTGAGAGCAATGAGCTCCCCAAACCCACAGGCTTACATCCGTCATAACTGTTACTAGGTGTCTGGGAAAACAAGGAACTCCTTTTTTTAGGTGCTCTGGATCCTGCCACCAACTCAGGGACTGAGCTACTGATAAGGGAACTACAATTTTTTCTGGATTCCTGTTCCAATTTTCTAGAAGCCAGCTCTGAACAACTCAAGAATGGAACTGGACACATTTTACCACAGGGATACAGGTCGTTAAAGTGCTCAGAAGCTTCATGGCTTCTCTGACCGTACAAACCGGATGAACAAGGAAGTCTGAAACCTTGTCTATTGCCCCTAGGACTTTTTGTGGGGGAAGGAAGGTTTTTTGATGGGTTGAGTCCAGAAGAACCCCTAAAAAGATTATTTTTTGAGATGGGCAGGGATTTGATTTTTCCCAGTTTATAACCCAGCCTAATTGATAGAGGATTTGACAAGTTTGAAAGAGACTGTTTTCTAGGGATTCTTTTGAGTTTCCTATTACCCGAAGATCGTCTAGGTAGGGAACAATAATGATGTTTAGCCTTCTCAGATGAGAAGCTTCCTCTCTCATGACCTTGGTAAAAACCCTTTGAGCGGAAGTGATTCCAAAAGGTAATACGTGGAACTGGAAATGATGAAGAACCCCCTTCAAATAAACTGCCGTCCGAAGGAAACTCTGGGCTTTTTCGCACACCGCAATATGATAGTTTGCGTCCCTTAATTTCAGGGAAGCCAGAAAATCTCCCCCTTTTAGCAGATTTATTGTTGACTTTATGGATTCCATTTAGAATTTGTTGAAGGTCTTCTGGTTTATTATTAAACAGAATTTTCCGTTGGGTTTCTTTACTAGGAAGAATGTCGAATAATAACCCGTTTGCTGTTGGTGAAAGGGAACCGGGACAATTGCATTTATTTTCAACAGTTCCAATATGCCCTTTTCTAGCTATTCTTCAAGAAAGGCTGATCTCTGGATTGGGGTTACTCTGAACACATCTAGAGGTGGAGGAAGACTAAAGGAAATGTCGTAACCCACTGATATGATTCGTGGTAATTCCTTCCCATTTTTTTTACAAAGAATTTTAGCCTTCCTCCCACGTAAAGCCTGGCATCATTGTTTAGAGGTTTCTGAGCTTTTGGGGTTAAAAAGAAACCCCTTTCCTCTGCCAGCTTTCTGTCCTTTGACCCTGTCTGATGTTTTGGATTGGAAGAAATTTCCATTTTTAACTTTCAGAAAGGGAAACTTCCTTTTGTTTGATACCCCCGGAAAGGATTTTTTTGAATCAGAGGCTTTCTCCAAAATCCTCTCCGGATCTTGTCCAAATAACAAATTTCCATGAAAAGGGAGTCTACACAGTTTCATTTTTGAACTGACGTCTCCCGACCAAGATTTTAACCACAAGGCCCTTCTAGACACAACAGATAAGGCTGTAGTTCTTGCCATCATTCTAACAGAATCTGTGGTGGCGTCAAATAAAAAATCAACTGCCTTCAGAAAAAGAGGAAAATACTCTTTTAAGGAATCACATGGAGTACCTTCTTTAATAAGGGACTCTAATTGCTGCAACCATATTTTAAGGGATCTGGCTACCGAAGTTGCTGCCAGATTTGACTTAAAAAGGGTTGCAACGGATTCCCAGAATTTCCTCAGACAAGAATCAACCTTTTTATCCATGGGGTCTTTAAGTGACCCCGTATTCTCAAAGGGAAAGGCATTTGCTCCTTTAATTTGGAAAGGGAGACGTCTACCTTAGGGAAGGATGATAACAGCGTTTCTTCTTCCTCATTAAAAGGAAGTCTATGGTTCATTGTCCTGGGAATAAAAAGCTTTCTGTCTGGAGTCTTTCATTGCCGTTTAATCAATTCATGCATGTTCTTATGAATTGGGAAAACCCTTTTTTCGTTGTTCAAGGCCACTAAACATTTCGTCCTGCACCGACCTTTGTACCTTATCATCTGAAAGGTTCATGGTCGCTCTGACAGCTTTAATTCCTTTGTATCGTCAGAGGAAAATGAAAAACATTTACATTCAGAATCAGACCCCGAGGAATAGTCAGAATCCTGAGACTCTAAACCAGAGTCTTGTTCAGAGTCTGAGGACTATTCTAGATTCCCTACGTCTGGATGAGGAGAGACCAGGAACTGGGGCAGGATTCTCAGCTAAGACTGAACGCATTTCCTGCCTAATTACGTCTCTTAGTTCTTCTCTAATAGAGGGAACTAAGTCTTTGGAAATATTAGAAGTACATTTTTTACAAAATGTCTTTGTGAAGGCTTCAGGTAGTTTTAAAGAACAAATTACGCATTTCCTAGGTTTAGTATTTGTTTTTCTCTTTGAGCCCTATCTTCATAGCTCTACATACATACAGGGAGAAAAAAACAAAGGCAACCAGCTTTGAGGGGGATGCGCGTGGAGTCCTCCTTGATAGATGTTAAAGGTCCCATGACACCAATAACTGATCATCCTCATTTCCCCCCTGGAGCCTCTGGTAGGTCGTTTTTGACGGGGACAAAACTCTCTCCTCTCCGTTTCTGCCAGGTAATTTCAGGGACTGCATTAAAACCTTTATCTGATTTAATGGGAACCGCTCCTCACTCTGCTAAGGCCCAATTTGAGTATATCCAGCTCAAGCACCTCTTCTTCACTCTGCGAGCCTCACACACGCTGGAGAGGGAACTTAGGCCCTTTGAAAAAGCCTGTCTTGCGCCATCGGCAGTCTTTAGGGATATATCCTTTTTATACAGATTGTTGCTGGAGCAGCACCTGGCCCTGCCCCTTTCGTTCTGCTCAAAATGGGAACGGGACCTGGGTATTTCGCTATCCCCATCTCAGTGGCACAGATGCTTTCTGTTCACGCATAAGTCTGTCCTAGCGACTAGAGCGCAGGAAACCTGCTATAAGATAATAACGAGGTGGTATAGGGTTCCCTCCCTTCTGCACGAGTGGTTCCCCTCGGTATCGGACAGGTGTTGGCGCTGTGGGTCCGCAGAGGGCACGTTGCTGCATGTAAGGTGGCACTGTCCTTGCCTATGCCCCTTCTGGGATGCGGTACACTCAGTGATCCAAAAAATCACAAGTTTCCCGATGCCCAACTCCCCAGAGGCCTTCTTTCTGTTCCTTTTTGATCTTAATGTTCCTGCCTATAAAAAATCCCTACTGAAACATCTTATACAGGCGGCTAAAGCCGTCATACCTCGCCACTGGGAATCGTCTGTGCCCCCGACCCTGGAGGAGTGGTTTGAGGAGGTCATGTTATCTCAGAGGATGGAGGAACTAATCGCTCATACTCCTCAGCAGTTCGCGCTCTTTCTGAAGGTATGGGAACCTTGGGAAACCTTTAGGAGTTCAGGCTCCTACCGATGCTCCTGATTTGGAGTCATTGGATTTCTGGAGCGCTCCTTGATGACCAGGAGTGGGCCTTTCTGTGTTCCGTAGCGGAAATGTCCATGTCCAGATCCTCCCTACCCCTCCCCTTTCCTTTGTGTCTTCCCTCTCTCCTCCCTCTTGGCTATTTTCTTAGCTGGTCTCCTTTTCTCTTGTATGGCCTTATGTAAGGCTGTCTTGTCAGATATATTAAGCATTTGACTGTTTTGCTTCTGCTGTTTTCTTATGTCCTACTTAGTTTTACATATTGCATACTGTATGAAAAACCAATAAACATTTGAATTTGGAAATAAAAAAAAAAACAAAAAAAAACAAAAACAAAGGCAACAAGGGGTTTTGCTTAGGTAAACAATAACCAGCATCTCCCAAAGCAAACAGGTACTTACAGCAGTCGGCCCTACTGTGGTCTCCATAGAGTCTGTTCCCAATTCAGACATGCTGACAGGTTTAACCCCCAAACAGCTCCCCTTTTATATCATTCTTACCTTCAGACCTCAGATCAGAGAGCGACTTCCGCCTTGATTAGTGTGCCAAACAAGCTCTGCCCACTTGACCGCATCGTATGCCGGAAGTCGATGCTGGAACGCATATGGAACACAGTGTGACTTCCTGTGGCATCACTGCTAGAGCCGAACCTATCGGATTGCGGCCTGGGGCGTGCACGTGACCGGAGGAACTCACCGATTGTGTGGTCACCACATGGCCTCCCCGCCCAACGTGCAGGAGTGGGGGATAAGGAGCAGAAGTCCGCCAACAGCAGACATTCCTAGTACCTCAGGACCCAACTAGGGAACAGGTGGCTGCTGCTTCCCTCATGTGGTAAGGCAATCTTGAACAAAAATCCACCTCTGCCTCCACAGATGTGGTCTCATAGCAATTGCCATGAGAAAATAAAATGCCTCCCACCTGGAAAGGACAGGAAGACACTGAGGAGGAGCCGGAGGAGGGTTAAATTTATTCTTCCTGTCCCTACCTGGTTGGATGAAAGGGAAAAATTGGTATATAACACCCTCTAGTCTCCTCAGACAATTTTTAAGAAAACTTGTTATCTCTTTTTAATTTTTATGACTTTTTTCCCTCCTCCCTCCCCAAACTCTTGAACACAATGTCTGAACTATGTCTGTGTGACACTGACATACATAGCTATGAGTAAACCCACCTTTCAAGGCATTAAAGGGGTTCTCCAAGTTAAATTTATTGATGACCTATCCTCATTCAATTCAATGGGAAGGATCGCTCCCATAGACTTGTATTCTTCCCATTGAAATGAATGGGGCGGTTAGGTGTAATTACACCTACTCACCACTACCCCTGTTATGGCCAGCATGTAAACAGTGAAGAGGAGGCAGCGTTTGTACGTTTTATATACATTTTAATGTATATGTCAGTGCCAAAAAAGCACCAGGGTGGATGAAGAAGGGTACTCACATGACCCTCAGGGAATGTGTGAGGGAGGGCTTGCTCTGACTGGCTCCCAGGCTGACAAACAGACTGGATGAGCCATTCAGTGCTGCAGCAGGCAGTGAGGTGCACTAGTAGAAAGAACAGAATGCCATTCTGTGCTGGGCTGTGAATGAGGTTGGTTGGGTGTTACAGTGTCTGCCAGGAAAATGATCTTAGGGAGTCAGGGAGAGTCAGAAATCAAACAGGGACAGTCAGAAATTAATCAAGCTTATTGCCAGGGAGAGTGAAGGGAAAGACTAGAATTCCAATTGTGTGTGTGTTGTGTAGAATAGGGACAAGCAGGGCAGCTGACAAACAGAGAAGATAGGAGCAGTGGCTGGCTGTGCCTGCTATCAGAAGTGCGGGAGCAGTACTGTCTGCATCAAATGCAGCTACCTGCAAGCAAATACTTTCATCCTCATTTTCACAGAAATTCTTTTTTTTGTGTGGTTCAATTTAATTAAGCAGTACATATACATATACTTGATTTCTTCAGCAGTACCCAAGGTGTTGCAGCAATCTGTGTGTATTAAGGTGAAATTGAGTGTCAAGCCTCAATCATCCTTTTACATATATACAATTTCGAAACGGTTGTAAGTTAAATTTGTTTTTGGGTGGTTGTCACAAACTTACTTGTCTGGGCTCCAGTGGTGAGGTCTACAGCTTTGGCGCGACTGTGCCAGGACAGACTCGCTGCAAAGCCATGCCCCCTGTTGATGTGACAGTGTCTTTAGTAACACGATGCAATGCTCTTTCTCCCTATAGCAGGGTTGTGCTGGAGGAGCCTAGCAGTGAGCTGATTAATCAGCTGAGTCTCTGACTCACTGTGTTCCTGTTTGCTTATTTTGAATTACTAGTGTTTGACCTAGACTTGTCCTTTTGACAACTCTCTTTCTAATGTATTGGTACCGAGTTTCCTGTCTGGTTTTGATCTTTGCTTGGCTATTTAACTACTCTCTGTCTTTCGATTTGGTACTTTATCCTCCTGGTTCTGACCCATTTCAATACGACTCTGTGTTTTTATCCCTTGGTGTTGTTTGCCTTGCACCTTAGCAAAGCAGGGAATGTCGACCAATTGAGGAATTGCTAGTTACAATGCAAGTAAGCACAAAAAGCAGACAGGATTCTAGTTAGGGCTCACTGTCCATGTCTCTCCTTACCTACTGACATTACATTATCACTGACCTAAAATGTTAGACTGGTATTTGCACTATTATGGTTTCCATGTCAGGATTGGCCTCTCAGATGAAGGGGATTGCCCAATTACTTCAGGACCTGGCAGAGAGGATATAGCAGTAAGAGTCCTGTGCCCCGGTAATTTCAGCTCCATCACTGGTGGTTGAAAAAAAAAAATTTAACTTTTCGGGAGATCTGTAAACTCTATTTCCACCTTAGGCCTCACTCATTAGGGACAGAAACTCAAAAGGTAGGCATCATTATGTCTCTGCTTCAAGGAGACCCGCAGGAGTGGGTATTTTTCCTGTCACCTCCTGAAATGTTTTCTGTGGATTATTTATTTTCCTCCTTAGGTTTTCTGTAGGATGAGCCAGACAGGGTGGCTTATGCAGAGAGCAAACTTCTATCTTTGCATAAGGGCAGATGATCTGTGGAGGAGTACTGTTCAGAATGCCGCAAGTGGTGTACTGCCTCAGGCTGGAATGATCCAGCTCTTAGGTCAGAATTTAGATTAGGCTTTGCTGACACACTAAAAGATCTTCTTGTTAGCCATCCTTCCCCAGTTTCCTTATCTACAGTATTTGACTTGACAGATGTCTTAGGGAACTCAAGGGGAAAAAATGCAAGTCGGTGCCATGTCCTCTCAGCAGCGGAAGGAACATCGCGTGAAGAATGGTCTATGCTTTTACTGTGGCATCTCTTCTCACCAACTGATGTCCTGTCCTTCTAGACCAATGGCGGAAAACTTCAGCATCTAATTGATGATTGCGAGGTCAACCAGACTCACAGGTATTTCCCCAAAAAATATGATAGAGTACTTTTGTCTGTTAATTTAACTTCACAGGTAAGTACCATCTCTGGTATTGTTTTTGTTGATTCAGGGGCCGCTGCAAACTTTGTTAATTTTAATTTTGTGTCTGCATTGGGTCTTGTGGTCTGTAAATTACCTGACCCATTCCAGGGTCAGGGGTGGATACCAGTACATAATCAAACCAATGACTTGATTATGATGTTTGGGTCAATTTATTCTGAAAAATGTTCATTATTTGTCATGAATATGTCTGCTGATGTTATTTGGGGTTTACCCTGGTTTTAAAAACATTTTCCAGTCTTTGATTGGAGTTCTGGGGAGTTAATTAAATGGAGTCCTCAGTACTCTAATCATTCCTCATCAGTTCTACTCTCTGGTCTAGAACTGGAGGAGGGTCTATCCCTGAGTTCATTAAGGATTTTTAGGATATATTCTCCAAGGAGGATTCTGAAGCTTTACCTCCTCATCAGAAATATGATTGAGCCATTGAACTGGTCCCTGGTGATAAACCTCCCAAGGGATGAACTTTCAGCCTTTCTGGGCTGAAAGGTGGGCCATGAAAGACTGTATTCAGGATAGTCTAAATAAAGGGCACATTCGACTGTCTGTATCTCCTGTTGGGGCTGGTGTCACAGATCAGCAGGTGTGAAGTCACTATGCCTCGTGTCCTACCTCCTCTAAGGGCGTTGTCTAAGTGAAAACCTCATTCTTCACAATACCCCAGATGGTGGGGATAAACTTTCCCGAATGGAACACCAGGTCACTACCTCTTGAGGAGGATAGGCACACGAGGCAGCTGGTCCAGGCGGACCAGAAGATACCTGAGCAAGGAACCAGAGGTGCAGAGGTAATCAGAAGGCTGAGTTGTTACCAAGAACAACAATGCAGGACCAAAGGATGAGGCAGATATTTTTAGAGAAGAACCAGATGAGAACTGAGGCAGTCTTCCTCTCTTGTCTGCATTCGTTTTCATGTGAGTCACCGATTTGTTGATACAGTCCTTGGTGTCACTCCAAATCTTCAAAAAATCCCTAAAAGAGGAATCTGCAGCTGGTACCCCAGATGATGTAGGAACAGGGAGAGGAGTACGAGGGTGTTTTCCATAAACAATAAAAAATGGAGAGGATCCAGTAGACTGACTAGAGTGGTTGTTATAGGAGAACTCAGCCCAAGGTAGCAATTGTACCCAGTTGTCGTGTTGGGCAGAAACAAAATGCCGGAGATAGTTCTCTAATATTTGATTGACCCACTCTACTTGCCCTTGGTCTGGGGATGATAAAGGAAGAGTAGTCCAACTCAATTTCAAGCAGCTAGCACAGAGCCCTCCAGAGCTTAGAGGTAAACTGGATTCCACGATCGGAAACAATATGCCAAGGTAGACCATGCAAGCGGAATATGTGTTTTCCCTTTCATCCTCCATGATGGCATTACCATGAGAGATGACCTGCCTCCAACCAGGTAGGGACAGGAAGAATAAATTTAACCCTCCTCCGGCTCCTCCTCAGTGTCTTCCTGTACCTTTCAGGTGGGAGATGTTTTTTTCTCATGGTGTGGAGGCAGACAGAGGTGGATTTTTGTTCAAGATTGCCTTACCACATGAGGGAAGCAGCAGCCACCCGTTCCCTAGTTGGGTCCTGAGGTGCTGGGAAGGTCTGCTGTTGGCGGACTTCTGCTCCTTATCCCCCGCTCTGGCACGTTGGGCGGGGAGGCCATGTGGTGACCACATTTTCTCTGGTCACGTGCACACCCCAGGCCGCAATCCGATAGGTTCTGCTCTAGCAGTGACGTCACAGGAAGTCGCACTGTGTTCCATATGCGTTCCAGCATCGACTTCCGGCATACGATGCAATAGAGTGGGCGGAGCTTGTTTGGCGCGCTAATAAAGGGGTAAATTCTGCCATCTTAAGAAGGTGTGCTCGCCCCATGTACGACAGAGGAAGGTTCCGCCAGCCAGCTAGCGTGTTCTGTAGCGTACGCATGTAAGGTGTGATGTTTGCATTGTAGAGTTGACTAGGAGATCTAGTGATTTGTACCCCCAGGTAAGATATGGAGTGCGAGCGCCATTGAAAGGGGTAGGGAGCAGTACATCTCTGTCTGTTAGGTTCTTTAAGGAGCAGGGCTTCAGATTTATCCAGGTTGAGGGTATAACCTGAAGGATATCCAATGTCTATAAGTTCTTGTAGCGTTCCTGGGCGCGTGGTTTCTGGATGTTTAATCATTAACAATATGTCATCCGCAAAGGCAGCCAAGGTGACCTGAGGGTGGCCGCTTTGTGGAGAGGTATGAAGAGGTTGTAAGTGATGTAGAAGGGGGTCTAAAGAGATGTTAAAAAGTAAAGGGTAGAGAGGGCATCCCTGTCTAGTGCCCCTAAAAATATCCAGATAAGGGGTGTTGTGACCATTTACAGTGAGCATGGTGCGAACATCTAGCTGAAGATGACATATAAAAGCCGAGAACACTGGACCAAATCGGCTATTGGATAAGGCAGCGTTTAAAAAGGGCCATGACACTTTGTCAAACGCCTTCTTGGCGTCTAAACTTAGTAGTAGAGTGGGTGGGGTGTTTTTGTCCTGTGTGTTAAGGGTGGCTGCTATGGCTGCCCTGATGTTTTTAACAGATTGTCTAGATCTAATAAATCCTGTCTGTGAGGGACGTATGGTTCCGGGGAGAATGTTTTGCAGTTGATTAGATAGGATTTTTGCTAAAAATTTGTAATCGCTGTTCAGAAAGGATATAGGCCTATAGGATTGTGGTAGTGTCACATCTTTATTAGGTTTAGGAATCAATATTGTCCTAGAGTCTAGGAAGAGGTCCACCATGACATGGTCAGTGTAAATGGCATTATATAGCTGGGTCAGTATAGGGATGATCTCGGGGCTAAGCAGTTTGTAGTACTCATTACAGAGCCCGTCAGGCCCTGGGGTCTTATTGTTGGGTGAGGAAAAATTTACATCCTGTACCTCAGTTTCTGTGATGGCTGCATCTAGGGCTGTCCTTTGATCCTAAGTGAGAGTAGAGAGATTAAGAGACTCGAGGAAGGAGGCTATCTTGTCTGAGTCTGCTGGGGCAGCTCTGTAAAGGTCCTCATAATATGAGTGGAATATATCTCCAATCTTCCCCGTCTCAGTGGTGGTGCTTGTGGAGGCAGGGTCGTAAAGGGAGTGAATAGGTACATGTTTAGTTTGTTTTTGGGTCAAACGTGCTAGTAGACTCCCTGGTCTATTTGCTTCTCTATAGTATCTATTCTGGTCCAGTCTAGTTAACCAGACTGCCTGGCTCTGGAGAAATGTTTCTAGTATCTGTTTGGTTTCCTCATATATTTTTTTGATACTGGAAGAAGGGGAGTGAAGATATGACTGGGCTATAAGCAAATTTTTGTGTAGGAGAGAGAATTTTTCTGCCATTTTTTTTCTTTTCATACGTATATAACTGATAATATGGCCTCTGAGGACCGCCTTAGAGGTCGCCCATAAGAGTGGCAAGTTATCTAGGTGTTCGATGTTATCATCAATAAAATTGGCCCAGTGTATTTTAAGATAGTCCTGGAATTCGTCTGATTTGTAGAGATATGTGGGAAATTTCCATGATCTAGTTTTAGTTTGTGACTCTAAGCCTTGTATAGTCATAGTAATGGGGGCATGGTCCAAGATTGCGATAGCCATAATCAAAGAGTTCATTATCAAGTGAAAAAGGGATGCTGATGTTAATAGGTACAATAGTCAAGCCGTGAGAAGCTAGAGTGTGCTGCCAAATAAAAGGTGTATTCTCGAGCAGTGGTATGATGAATTCTCCAGGGGTCGCATAATGAGACCGCTAATGAGTTCCCTGGAGGATGATCTGGTTGACGTTTGTAAAGGGGAGTTGTCTAGATTTGAGTATATAGTGGTATGGAGGTCACCGCCAACTCTTAAATTGGGATCTGACCTGAGCAAGAGAAGGGCCTAAAGCCAAGCAAAGAAGTCTGTGTTTGGTTGATTAGGAGTGTATACATTTAGGAGTGTATATGACTTTCCAGCTATCTGTATACGTAGTAATAACTATCTGCCTCCCTTATCCTCCAGCTCCTCCTCCACTGACACCCCCAAGCCTCTGCGAAATAGTATGGCTACCCCTTTGGCTTTGGACGTATAGTCCGATGAATAACATCCATCAAGTCAGGTCGCACGTAATCTGCAATTAGACCCTCGTTTCCAGTGTGTTTCCTGCAAGAGTATTATATCTGGTTTTAACCGTTTCAGATGGCTGATGACCTTTTTGCGCTTGATTGGGTTGTTTAAAGAGAACCTGTCATCAACTTTATGCTGCCCATACTAATGACAGAATAAAGTAGAGAAAGGTGAGTTGATTTCAGCACTCTGTCATTTATAAGTTAAAAGTAAGTGGTTGCCGAGAACCAACATCACAATTATTGCAGACTAGGCCTGGAAAAGAGTCATGGCCACCTGAGAAGAGTCATGGTTATTCATGAATTCCTGCTCTCCCTGCCCATCTGCTGATGACTGACAGTCTTCTACCTAGTTTTCTCTCTTTCTCTCTAGGAGAGAACTGCCAGTCATCAGCAGATGGGCGGGGAGAGCAGGAGATTAGGAATAACCATGACTCTTCTCAGGTAGATTTGACTCTTTTCAAGGCCTTGGCTACAATGATTATGATGCTGGTTCTTGGCAACCACTTACTTTTAGCTGATGTGTGACACACCGCTGAAATCAGCATCTCTGTCATTACTTTATACTGCCCTCAGTACGGTCAGCATAAAGTTGATGACAGGTTCCCTTTAAGCCCGATACGTTCCAGGATATGAATTTAAGTGAGGTGGGGGAATTGTAGTCCCCACATCATGGGATGTATGTGATGTCATCTAACCACTTGGTAGTGCTGTAAAAGTGTAAGAAGTAAAGCATATCTGACCATTCCCCGTTGTCCCAGCAGTGACAGAGAACAGGGTAGGGTGACCGAGATGGAGTGCTCAGGGGTCCATGCGCCACAACTAAACACCTGGAGAGAAGAAAAAAGAGGTGAGAAGTGGGCAACAAAGAAAACAAAACATATAAAGAACCATAGAAACGTGCACATTAGTGCTAGCTAAGGCGAGCCTCGGTAAGATTGAGGTATCGCCCAGCAATCTGTTATTACGAGGGTTGTAAGTTCCATGGGCCTCCCACATCGATGAAATCTTCAACATGAGGAGGTGCAAGGGACCCTCCCAGTATAATGGAATAGGCTTCTGTTCTCATGGTCAAGATGGAAGTGTCGGCGGGCATCACGTGGATCCTCGAAGATGAGCTGCATCAATATGTGCAGAGAATCTGTTCCTTGATCGCCAAGTTCAAGTATTTTGCGATGACTGGACGAAGTCTTAGATTGTCCAACCGCGCTGGTTTGGGCGGGCCAATTCTGTGTGCCCTTTCGATGTGTAGTTTGTCATTCAACAGCTCCACTCCCAGTGCGGTAGGTAGGTCAAGAGTAAGGTATGCTAGTAGCTCCTCCCCCACAATGTTCTCCGGAATGCCTATGAATCTGAGGTTGTTGCAGCGATCCCAATTTTCGAGGTCTTCCAGTTTGGCAGCTAGGGCTGATTCCGCCTCTCTGCATTGTGTTATAGTGCGTTCCAAGTTAGATATGGTTATCTCCTGGGCTGCAGATTTGTTTTCCAATTCCGAGATTTTTTGAGAGTTTGTAGTAATCAATTACAACACAGATGGAAGAGTAATGGAAGAGTGGAGGACCTCCAGTCTTTTGTCAAAGAAAGGCAGGAGGACTCGGGAGACTTCTTGTGCTACTGTGGAAGCGTGAGTACAGTCTTCTTTGGGAGAGAGCGAAGGGACATATCTAGGAGAAAGGTTAGGCGGTGTAATGTCACCATCTGTTATAAGTTCAGCAGAAAAAGACACATCCGGGACCGGTTAGGAAAGTTCCTGGGTACTCTTGGACGCCTTTTTGGTTGGTTTGCCCACTTGTTTAGATATTTTGCATGAGGTATCAGTGGCGGTTGTGGCGGATTGTGCCTGAGAAGAGTTGCAGGTATTTTTAGAATATTCTTGGCCACGAATTTGTCCATAGTCTCTACAGATCTTGAGCCCTGTTGTCCAGTTACGTGTTATCGATGTGGGCCTGGGAGGCTGGACCTCATATGATAATTACGGCATCAAGGGAGGAAAGCAGAACGCAGACGTTAAGCTCAGTATTTATAGCAAAAGTAGTGTTAGTTGTTATTCCACTTTATTCCAAGTGTTGTAATACCACTTCAAGCCACAAGCTGTTGGCTTAGAAATGGCACACACCTGCAGCTTGTAAGAAAAAGTCCCTCTGGTCAGCAGATTGACACAGGGATGGAGGAGCCTATTTCTCTGGAGAGGGTAAGTGTTAGATCTAACCCCACCAAAAGTTCTTAAGGGTGATTTTCAATCCCCGCAACAGGGATGGGGGTCAGCAGGGGATTAGTTTCAAAGAAGGCAGACCTGGTACGTCCAGATGATTGGCACACAAGTCAGGAGGAGGGGAGCCCCAATGATGGGGATTTAGTCTTCAGATCGGCGTACTGCAGCTCCAGCCAGCAACCCTCACCCCCATGAAGATCCCCAGCAGGACGTCCTGAAGCTGGTCCACAAGTTGCTGCAGGAGTCGGCTTCCTGTTGTGCAGGTGGGCCGGCGTTCGAAGCAGAGTGAAGGTCTCAGCCTCGTGGGTTAGCAGCCGGTGTAGATGCCATGCTGTAGATGCGGGTCACCGTCATGGACTACGGGGAAGAGTGGGATGGCGCTCTCCGAGCTTTCAGGGCCCTGGGTGTGGGTTTTATAGTGATTAGGGGCCCCGATGGAGGTAGATTCTCTTGGGGTGTCGGGGAGCGCGGTTAAGATGCGGCCATACTCAATGCCCCGCCCGCGGAAGTCCACCGTTATTGTTTATCTAAGCTAACCCCCTTGTTGCCTTTGTTTTTTTTCTTCCTGTATGTATGTAGAGCTATAAAGATAGTGCTCAAAGAGCAAAAACGAATCCTAAACCTAGGAAATGCATGATTTGTTCTTTAAAACTACCTGAAGCCTGCACAAAGACATTTTGTAAAAAATGTACTTCTAACATGGCCAAAGACTTAGTTCCCTCTATTAGAGAAGAACTAAGAGACGTAATTAGGCAGGAAATTCGTTCAGCCTTTGCTAAGAATCCTGCCCCGCTTCCGGGTCCCTCCTCATCTAGACGTAGGGAATCTAGAATGGTCAGTTCTGATATTTCGTCCTCAGATTCTGAACAAGACTCTGGTTTAGAGTCTCAGGATTCTGACTATTCCTCGGGGTCTAATTCCGAATGTAAAAGTTTGTCGTTTTCCTCTGTCGATACGAAGGAATTAAAGCTGTCAGAACGACCATGAACCTTTCAGACAATAAGGTACAAAGGTCGGTGCAGGACGAAATCTTTAGTGGCCTTGAACAATGAAAAAAGGGTTTTACCAATTCGTAAGAACATGCATGAATTGATTAAACAGGAATGAAAGGCTCCAGGCAGAAAGCTTTTTATTCCCAGGACAATGAAGCGTAGACTTACTTTTAATGAGGAAGAAGAAACGCTGTTATCATCCTTCCCTAAGGTAGACGTCTCCCTTTCCAAATTAAAGGAGCAAATGCCTTTCCCTTTGAGGATACAGGGTCACTTAGAGATCCCATGGATAAAAAAATTGATTCTTGTCTGAGGAAATCCTGGGAATCCACGGCAGCCCTTTTTAAGCCAAATCTGGCGGCAATTAGAGTCCCTTATTAAAGAAGGTAGTTCCTATGATTCCTTAAAAGAGTATTTTCCTCTTTTACTGCAGTTGAGGCAGTTTTTTATCTGACGGCACCGTAGAATCTGTTAGAATGATGGCAAGGGCCTTGGGATTTAAATCTTGGTTGGGAGACGTCAGTTCAAAAATGAAACTGTGTAGCCTCCCTTTTCATGGAAATTTGTTATTTGGACAAGATCTGGAGAGGATTTTGGAGAAAGCCTCTGATTCAAAAAAAATCATTTCTGGGGGTATCAAACAAAAGGAAGTTTCCCTTTTTGAAAGTTAAAAATGGAAATTTCTTCCAATCCAAAAGATCAGACAGGGGCAAAGGACAGAAAGCTGGCAGAGGAAGAGGTTTCCTTTTTAACCCCAAAAGCTCAGAAACCTCTAAACAATGGTGCCAGGCTTTATGTGGGAGGAAGGCTAAAGTTCTTTGTAAAAAAAATGGGAAGGAATTACCACGAACCCGTGGGTACTAAATATGATATCCATGGGTTACGGCATTTCCTTTAGTCTTCCTCCACCTCTAGATGTGTTCAGAGTAACTCCGATCCATAGATCAGCCTTTCTTGAAGAAAAGCTAGAAATAGGCATATTGGAACTGTTGAAAATAAATGCAATTGTCCCGGTTCCCTTTCACCAACAGCAAACGGGTTATTATTCGACATTCTTCCTAGTAAAGAAACTCAACAGGAAATTCTGTTTAATAATAAACCAGAAGACCTTCAACAAATTCTAAATGGAATTCATAAAGTCAACAATAAATCTGCTAAAATGGGGAGATTTTCTAGCTTCCCTGGACTTAAGAGACGCAAACTATCATATTGCGGTGTGTGAAAAAGCCCAGAGTTTCCTTCAGATGGCAGTTTATTTGAAGGGGGTTCTTTATCATTTCCAGTTCCAAGTACTCCCTTTTGGAATCACTTCCGCACCAAGGGTTTTTACCAAGGTCATCTGAGAAGGCTAAACATTATTATTGTTCCCTACCCAGACAATCTTCTGATAATAGGAAACTCAAAAGAATCCCTAGAAAACAGTCTCTTTCAAACTTGTCAAACCCTCCATCAATTAGGCTGGGTTATAAACTGGGAAAAATCAAATCCCTGCCCATCTCAAAAAATAATCTTTTTAGGGGTTCATCTGGACTCAACCCGTCAAAAAACCTTCCTTCAACCGCAAAAAGTCCTAGGGGTAATAGACAAGGTTTCGGACTTTCTTGTTCGTCCAGTTTGTACGGTCAGGGAAGCCATGAAGCTTCTGGGCACTTTAACGACCTTTATCCCTGTGGTAAAATGGGCTCAGTTCCATTCTTGAGTTGTTCACAGCTGGCTTCTAGAAAATTGGAACAGGAATCTAGATTAATTGGAATTAAAAATCATAGTTCCCTCATCAGTAGCTCAGTCCCGTAGTTGGTGGCAGGATCCAAATCACTTAAACAAAGGAGTTTCTTGGTATCCCAGACACCTAGTGACAGTTACGACAGATGCAAGCCTGTGGGGTTGGGGAGCTCATTGCTCTCAACTCTCTTTCCATGGTCAGTGGGCCAAGGAGCAGGTAATTCTGTTCTCAAATCAGAAGGAACTGCTGTCTGGGAAGCAGTCAAAGCTCTATCCCAAAACATAGAGGGAAAAGAGATACAAGTAAGGTCAGACAACTCGACCATGGTGGCATACCTAAACCAGCAGGGCGGAACAAGGAGTGTAGCCTTGAATCAAGTGGCAGAAAAGATCCTGTCCTTGGCAGAGATTTGCAGCAAACCGGTACCACAGGGGGAGAACACGAGAGCTTCAGGGTTATGTCACAGTGTGGTGTTACCGATGGTTTTACTCACGGTCCTGCTGACTGCCCCTGGACCGGCGTGCAGTTGCGTGGAGGGTGGACACGACTTCCCTCGGGGCACACTCAGATGAAGTGCCCTTGGTGGTAATTTTGACCGTGTCGGTTGGCTGGGTCCTGGTTATCCGTGACTCCAGTGTCTTAAGGTAGACACACCCTTGGTAGCAATAATGAGGCAGTTGAACATGTAAAATAAACTCTTTACTTTTGCCTTGAGGTTGGATGTCATAAAGGTACAATTTCTTTAGTAGGCAGCAGATGTTACAGAGTAGTATTGTAAGACTTCTAAGGCAGTGATGGTATGTTACTGTAGCTTTAAATCCTGTTACTCTTAATTTCTCCTTCCAGTCAGTCCCCTGATAAAACTAGTCTTGGCTCTGGATAAAACAAGATTAATATTCCAGGGTATGTTGGCCCTGCACGGCAGGAATTAATACTTCTGCACCATGTTACTATAGTAGAAACCTGACTGCCCGTTGGGGTTTTCAGTAGGTCATTAAATCACAACTTTAGCTTGAAGTTGCTAGGTTTGTGTCCGGGTGCTGTGGAGCTACTCCCAGTCACTATAAATTTAGCTGACAAAGTCCATGAAGCTGATAAGCTCCGCGTTTACCTTTGACAGGCTTGTAATCCAGTTCATGCCAGTTTCTAGCGGCCAAGAAATGGTAAATTGCCATCTTGTAGCTGTGACATGGCTAGTGTCCAGCAGGAATGGCGGCCTTGGGGTGACTCTCTCCTCCTGCACATAGCTTAGGTTGCTTCTGCCTTCCTTACCGGTAATTTACTTTTCATGAATCCTCCATGATGGCATGGGATTCCATCCCCCCCCCCCAAAAAAAAAAGTTAAAAATAAAATATATATAGTTTTGTTAGTAGTTGGTGTGAATGGGTTGAATGAAAAAGACTCTCTAGGCTGGGTCCAGTAAGACACTGAGGAGGAGTTGGAGGAGGGTCAAATTTATTCTTCCTGTCCCTACCTGGTTGGAGGCGGGTCATCTCTCATGGTAATGCCGTCATGGAGGATTCATGAAAAGGAAATTACCGGTAAGTAATATGGTTTTCACAAACAGTTTAGTAAGTTCAGCAGCCGAGGGCAGTCCAGCCAAAGGAACGAAGTGTGCCATCTTGGAGAACCGGTCCACAACCATCCAGATAGCAGTATATCCAGCAGAAGAGGGCAGATCGGCAACAAAGTCCATGGCAATGTGTTGCCATGGGGCTTCAGGAACAGGAAGAGGTAACAACAGCGCAGGTGGTTTGGTCCTGGACACTTTATTCTGAGCACAGACGGTGCAGGCAGACACATAATCACACACATCCTTAGAAAGTGTGGGCCATCAGTAGTGGCAAGACTAAAGTTCTAAGGTCTTGCGGATACCTGGGTGACCAGCCAGTTTGGAGTAGTGCCCCTAAGTTAGAATGCGTTTTCTCTTGGCAGACAGAACAAATTTCTTCCCAGATGTCTTTGACCAGGACAGGAGCCACTGTGATCAAGTGCACAGGATTTACAATAGTAACATAGTAACATAGTTTATAATGCCGAAAAAAGACATCTGTCCATTCAGTTCAGCCTGTTATCCTTCAAGTTGATCCAGAGGAAGGTAAAAAAGAACCCCTGTGAGGTAGAAGCCAATTTTCCCCACTTTAGGGAAAAAAATCCTTCCCAACTCCAATCAGGCAATCAGAATTACTCCCTGGATCAATGACCCATCTCTAGTAGCTATAACCTGTAATATTATTACACTCCAGAAATACATCCAGTCCCCTCGTGAACTCACCATCACCACCTCCTCAATCAGAGAGTTCCATAGTTTCACTGCTCTTACCATAAAGGATTCTCTTCTATGTTTGTGTACAAACTTTTTTTCCTCCAGAAGCAGAGGATGTCCCCTCGTCACAGTCACAATCCTGGGGATAAATAGATGATGGGAGTGATCTCTGTACTGAAACCTGATATATTTATACATAGTTATTAAATCTCCCCAGTCATCTTTTTTCTAAAGCGAATAACCCTAATTTTTAAAGACCAGCTCTGCTATGTCTGAATTGTTCACAGGAGCCCAGAACTGTACACAGTACTCCATGTGTGGCCTGGCTAGTGATTTGTAAAGTGGCATGTTCTCATCATGGGCATCTATGCCCCTTTTGATGCAAACCATTATCTTATTAGCCTTTGCAGCAGCTGCCTGACACTGGTGTCTACAGCTTAGTTTGCTGTTCACTAAAATTCCTAAGTCCTTTTCCATGTACTGGGGCTCCTTCTGCTGGTTGGAGAAATCGAACGACCTAGACAGAGAGTGCCTTGATGTTCTTCTCAGCCAGGCGAAAGTGAAGCTCAAAATTAAAACGGGAGAAGAAGAGTGCCCATCTGGCTTGGCGAGGGTTCAAACGCTGAGCCGTCTGCAGATAAGTAAGGTTTTTGTGGTCGGTGAAGATTATCACCGGATGCTGAACTCTCTCCAATAAATAACGCCACTCCTACAAGGCTAGTTTCATCACCAGAAGCTCTCTATCTCCTATAAAGTAATTCCTCTCTGCAGGGGAGAAGAGCTTGGAGAAAAATACACAAGTAAACATCTTGCCCTTGGATCCTTCCTGTAGTAAAACAGCACCGACTCCTATGGAGGAGGCGTCCACTTCTAAATAGAATTGACAGGAGACATCGGGATGACGCAGAACAGGTGCAGAAGCAAAGGACCTCTTTAATTGGATGAAAGCGGCTTCAACCTCAGGGGTCCAGACCTTGGCATTCACCCCTTTCTTTGTAAGAGCGGAGATAGCTTATGTAAGAGATGAAAAATTCAGGATAATGATAGAAATTAGCGAATCCAAGAAAGCACTGTATGGCACGAAGACCCTGTGGGCGGGGCCAGTCCACTACTGCATTCAGTTTTTCAGGATCCATCAGCAACCCGACATCTGAGATGATGTATCCAAGGAACGGTACAGAGGATTTTTCAAAGAATCATTTCTCAAGTTTGGCATAAAGTCGATTCTCTGTCAACCGCTGTAAAATTAAACGAACATGCTTCTGGTGAGTGGTCAGATCTAGAGAAAAGATCAGTATATCATCCAGGTACACTATCACGCAGACATAGAGCAGGTCCCGAAAGATATCGTTTACAAACTCCTGGAATACCGTGGGAGCATTACACAGACCAAAGGGCATAATGAGATACTCGTAGTGACCGTCACTAGTGTTGAAAGCAGTCTTCCACTAATCTCGCTTTCGAATGCGGATAAGGTTGTATGCACCGTGCAAGTCTAATTTAGTGAAGACCTTAGCTCCCCGGATCCTGTAAAAGAGTTTGGAGTTTAGTGGAAGAGGGTATCGATTCTTAACCATGATCTTATTCAGACCTCGATAGTCGATACAGGGCTGTAAGGATCCATCTTTCTTCTGAACAAAGAAGAGCCCAGCACCAGCTGATGAAGTAGATTTCGGATAACCCCCCTCTCGCGATTTTCTTTGATGTAATCTGACATCGCTTGGGTCTCGGGAAGCGATAGTGGGTAGAGGAGTGGTCCCAGGCAGAAAGTCGGAGGAGTGGTCCCAGGCAGAAGGTCAATCAGACAATCATATGGACAGTGAGGAGGCAGGGTCTCGGCCTCTTTCTTATTGAAGACATCTGCAAAACTGGCGTACTGCTGCGGAAGTCAAGGCAGGTCTTTAGGTAATGAAGACAAGGAAGCAGGTCGGACCTCCGAAAAGCAGGTGGACTGACAAGATGATCCCCAACACAGAATTTGACCAGAGTGCAAGTCCAGAACTGGAATGTGCTGACGCAGCCAGGGAAGACCAAGGATACCCGGATTAACGGACGCTGGCAGCACATAGAAGGATATCATCTCTGAATGCAGAACACCTATTTGCAACTTAAGGGGCATAGTTACAGAAGTCACAGGTTTGGGAAGTGGCAGTCCATTTATGGAAGCCACTGACAGAGGCCTCTCTAGTTGGATGGTAGATAGCCGGAACTGCTGGACCAGAGCTTGCTGAATGAAGTTACCGGCTGACCCAGAGTCTAAGAATGCAGGCACAGACAGTGTGACTCCCTTGTGAGAGAGAGTCACCGGAATTTAAAGTTTCGGAGAGGACTTCTCCTTGTCTAGGACCACCTCTCCAATTGATCCTAGACATTGGCGTTTCCCGGCTTCTGTGGACAATTACACACAAAGTAAGCCTTGCCTCCACAATACAGACACAAATTCTCTGCTTTGCAGCATAAATGTTCCTGGTCAGATAATCGACGGTGCTCTATTTGCATGGGCTCTTCAGATGGGGCGGACACTGGAGGAACAACCGGCCTCTGAAAGGATGGAGCCAAGCGAGGTGGTTTATGGGTGCATGCGACCTCCTTAGAACGTTCCCTGAAATGCATATCTATCCTTTATCCGATCAGAAAGGCCCTCCGAAAACACCGCCAGTTGAGCCTCATTGTTCCATGCAAGTTCGGCAACCAGGGTACGGAACTGGATGCCGTTCTGTCCCACAGACAAGGAACCCTGTCGTAGACGCAGCAGAGCTGATGTAGCAGAGGACGTGTGGCCGGGCTCTTCAAAGACCTGCTGGAAGTGAGCCAGGAAAGTCTGCAGATTAGCGATTTCTGTACCTCCATGTTCCTAAATAGGATTTGCCCAAGCAAGGGACTCATCAGACAGCAAGGACACAATGAAGGCAACCTTGGACCGATCAGTGGGAAACCTCTGCCCATGCAACTCAAAGTGGATCAGGCACTGGTTCAGAAATCCACAACAGGTTTTAGAATCTCCACCATAGCGTGATGGCAGAGGGAGTTGCACACCAGCGCCACACAAATCCGGATTCACGGTGTGGGTATTGCAGGGGTAGCAGCGACTGGCGACCCTGCAGTAGCTGGAGAAGAGATGGCATCCAGACGAGCAGCGACATTTTGCATGAACTGCATCATGACATCCTGACATTCATTCTGACGCCTGACTTCATGTAACAATTCCTGAACAACAGGCTTGGGGTGACCAGCGGGGTCCATGGCCTCAATGTACTGTCACAGATCAGCGGGTGTGAAACCACTGTGCCTCGTGTCCTACCTCCTTTAACGGCGTTGTCTAAGTGAACCCCTCAATCTTCACAATACCCCAGATGCTGGGGATAGACCTTCCCAAGGGGAACACCAGGTCGCTACCTCTTGAGGAGGATAGGCACACGAGGCAGCTGGTCCAGGCAGACCAGGAGGTATCTGAGCAAGTATGGTACCAGAGGTACAGAGGTAGTCAGAAGCTGGGGCTTAGCTATAGGGGGTGCAGAGGTAGCAGTCGCTACCGGGCCCAGGAGCCTGAGGGGGCCCAAGGACCCTTGTGCCGCATAAGAAGACACACAGAGCACTAAGGGAAGGGGGGCCCAAGCTGAACTCTTGCACCAGGGCCCATGAGCCTTTAGCTATGCTCCTGGTCAGAAGGCAGAGTCATTACCAGGAGCAACATTGCAGGACCGAAGGATGAGGCAGAGGGGAAGTCAGACAGGCAATGGGTCAGGGCAGGCAGCACAGGTACAGGTCAGGCAATCCAGGTCGGCTACAGGAGAGTCTATGCAAGCAGGCAGGGATCAAGCAGGTAATGGAGTCTGGAACACATAAACACAAGCAGGGCTAATAGCAACCTAAGCAGGACACAAGGACCTTGACATTGAGGCATCTGGGAAGGGGGCTGAGCCACTTATATACATGCAGGAGGGCTAGGATTGGTCAGCGAGGTCACATGATCTAACCCATAAAGCACAGGAAGTGACACACACCAGCCCTTAAGGAAGAGCTGTAGGGAAGAAGCAGCAAGCATGCTTTTGCCAGGTCTGAAGGGAAACTGTGGAGTGGATCCCAGAACAAACAATACCTGCAAGGACAGAGCCCAGGACTGCAGCTGTGAATGGGGAGGCACAGGCAGCTGGCTTCTTTTTTGTTGGGAAAACGGTGGACTGCGCCCTTGTATTGATTACAGGAACCTCAATAAAATTACCATCTGGAACCAGTAATCCCTTCCTCTCATTCTTGATTTATTCAATCAAATTGTTAGGGCTCAGTTGTTCTTCAAGATTGGTCGGCTCATGTTTTACATGTGAGGAAAGTCCTTCAAAAATTGTGGGACCATAATTTGTTTGCAAAATTAATAGGGTTATCCAATTGTATAAAATGAGCCCCCATATGCCAGGCCCCTCACATTGAATATACTTAACTGGATCCCCACTCATTGCGCAGCTCCTGGTCCGCGCACCTCTACTGCTTCTCCTTGTGTGGTAGGAGTGGGAGCTGTACTATCTCATTGGTCATCTTTTTTTAACTAATTTGAAACCATTCACATTTTTCTACATAAAATTCTCTTCCAGCGAATGGAATTATGACATCGGCAACTGTGAACTATGGCCATGGAGTGGGGCCCATCCTTAAAGCGGGCTCAACACCAGATTACAGTACTTCACAAAGTAGATCCAAACTTTTGTCTTAAAGTTTTGGAGGAATCTCATTGCTTTGTACTGGCTGGTCATCCAGGTATTCCAGGCACTAAACATCTGGTTCCCTGAGCCTACTGGTAGCCTACTTGGTCAGCAATGTGGTTGCCTTTGTCTCGGTGTGTTATGTGCTAGGGCCAAGGTACTGAGGAGACGTCTCTTGCCCATTCCACAGAGACCTTGGATCCACACTTGTATGGACTTCATTACGGACCTTCCACCCTCCAAAATTACTACAAGACACAGGGTAGGGCAATAATCTACCTGTGAGTGATAATGAGAAATTGAGTGTCAGGCCTCAATCGTCCGTTTCTGTGAATTCCATTTCCACATGGTTGCAATGTAACTTTTTTTGGGACATGTTCAATTTAATTAAACCAGCATATAGGTGATCAAAACCAATACGCAGACCTAAATCAGTTTCTCTTTATTTCTGTGTTCACAAACACGTTTCCAATCAATTATTTTTTCTTATTTCTAATCTCAAACTAGCAGTATTTACAGTATACGTGGCCTGAAAGAAGTGGCTTCTCAGACACGCTGGACAGAGCGGCTACCTGTAAGCTTGCTTGCTTACACAGTGCCGTGGCGTATCGTTGACATCAAGCAGTCTGATGATAATTGGATAGCCATGCTTTTAGACCCTCACTACCAAGGCAAAATGGGGAATTTTTTACCTCTGGCAGAAAGGAAGGAAAAATTACATTACCACAAGGAAACTCAGCTTACGGCAAGCAGACACCTTCTACCAGTGTCTCTGAAAGGGAGGCCCCCCAGCACAGTCACTCCTTCCCACTGCCATGAGCAGCAGAAGCCAGAGCAGCAGTAGCAGCAGAAGCCATTTCAATCTCCTCAACATCATGGAGCACTTTTTCCATATGCTACACCAGGCAGAGGAAAGTCAGCAAGCCAACAGCTACCGTTCTATACAAATGCTGCTGTGGCCTCCGTTATGCCACTGCTGTCTGTCTATTTACTTTGACTTTCCATTATGCCACAAATGTCACTTTCCAACCATCAAGTTCTGTATGGCTGCTGATGCGGCCTGCATCATGCCACTACTACTGCCAAGAGACAGCCTTGTTCCATGCTATACTGCTCCTGCTGCTGCGAGTATTGCGGCTGCATCCCACTATATCCATACAATACCCTTTCCATATACACACTTCACTGATTCTTCTCCCAATTAATAGGGATAATTTTTTTAGGTTCGTTCACAACGAGTCACTTTATCAACACTTGTGCATGTTGTACGGGCAGGCATTCTGATTCTGTCAAGGCATAATTTTTGGACACTTGGACCCCCTAACCACTTTTTTTTTATTATAGTATAACACCGTATGTGTTTAAACTTCATCTGCCCCTGATTAAGAACAATTTTTGGAAGCTTTGGAATATAACAATGCAGAACACATGTGGCGGTGCTGTGTTTTCTTAAACATGATGTATGTTAATGCCATCAAACATGCATTTACCCATAGCTATGCATGTCAGAGTCACTCAGACATAATTTACTATTGTGGTCATTGCATTCCAGAGCTTGGGCAGGGGGGAGGGAAAAAATTAATAAAATTCTGAGTTCTCTGAGGCTAGAGGGGGTTGTATACCAACTTTTTAGGGAAATTGGAGCAAGTTCGGTTTGACCTGGACAGATTGAGGTCCGAACCAAAAATTCAGCGAACTGGACCCAAAACGAATCTCATCTCTATACAGCATGTTTAAAAACACACTACGCCGTTACATGTGTTCTGCTTTTTCATATTCCAAATCTTCCGAAAATTGTCCCTTATCGGGGACAGATGATGTTTAAACACACACGGTGTTATTGGATAAAAAAAAATAGAAGTTGCTTGAGGGACCAAGCGTCCAAAAATTATGGCTTGACAGGTTCAGCATACCTGCCCATACGACAAGTGTTGCTTGTCAGAGTAAAAAGTGACTGTCTGTGAACAAGCCTAAAAAATGTCTCCCTTTTAATTGGGAGCAATAGCACTGCAGTGTCGATGTGGAAAGGGTAGGGTAATAGTAATAGTAATGGTAGCAGCAGCAGAAGAAGCATAGCATGGAACATACAAGGCAGTAGGTCGGCTGTCTATGGGTAGTAGTAGTAATATGTGGTCTTCAAAAAATATATTGTGGATCGTTATTGGCGCTGCCGGGTTGAAGAATCCAGACTTATGGAGTACTAGGTAAGTAATCCCTTTATTTGCAATAGTCTACGCGTTTCTGGGGCTGAATTGCCCCCTTCGTCAGGACTATGTTTACAGTGCAAGTGTTACACAGTTTAAAAGCATGTCATTTTGGCGCGCAGGCCAGGGGGAGGACAGTAGGTGTGTCCTCTTTACATTGATTGACAGTGCAGTAAAACAAATATAAAACAAGAACAGATTTATAGCTTAAAAACTTAAAAGTTTGTATTAGATTTCTTCTTTCAGCTTGTTTTTGCGGCTTATTTTAATTCCTGAAACTTATTTTAAGCGTTTTTTTTGTTTTTTTGTGAGTGGGTTCTTTTCCCAGCCGCGCTCCGCTATGTTACTGCTATGTTTGTCATGGTACTCCTGTGGTTGTCAGAAGGGCTTGGCCACAGGGTAAGGCAGGTTTTTTATATGTAATATTCAAACTCTGTGTGTTGCTTTTTTATTTTATTTTGACCCTCCCAGTGGAATTGCCGGAGGGACAGGACACATCATTGGTTTTTTGTGATATACCCCTGCACTAAATCGTTGTGATGCTGAATTTTTCTTGGATTTGCATAGAGTTCTTAGCATTTTTGGCCGGTTTTTTATCAAATCCTATGGAATGGGGCTCTAGTTCAATATTGGATATCTGTCTGGTACGCTCTTTCTACTGGTGTAGACTCTTTTCTTTTTATACATAAATGAATGAATGTGGTGTTTTTGTATACATCATTTATGGCTATGGTGTTCAGTCATATATAGTTGTTATCTTGTTCCTACTCTTTATGTTCATTTCGCCATTATTATTCCAATACTAATCTTTACAATAAAGAATATATGGAATTTAGAGTAATAGAATAATAGGGGAAGATGCACAACCAATAACCATAAACATAGGATAAGGGGTTTTGGACACCTGTGTATATATGTATATAGGAGTGATTTTCGGTTCTGGATAATTAGATCGAGTCTTATGTTCTTCTTATATGTATTTATATTTATTGGTCATAATTTGTTTGCTCCTTTAAGCTGTACATTGTATTTTTATATTTATATAATTGTTTCATTTAATTCATTCAAGCCATAGGGGGCTATTGTATGTAATTGGTAGATCCAATAGACTTCTCGCTTTTGTAGTAGGTCAAATCTATTGTATGGGTTTGTTGGTATGTAATCAATAGGTGTGATTGTAATTTTTTCGGATATTATTGCGATGTTGGTTGAGGCGACAGTGTAGTGGCTGGGTAGTTCTTCCTACACATTGTAGTCCGCACTGGCATTCAATTAGATACACAACATAGGAAGATTGGCACGTAAGGTAGTGCTTAATAGTGAAGGTGGTTCCATTTGTTTTGGAGGAAAACACGGTTTGACCATGTGTGATAGTAGTGCAGCATAGGCATCTTGTAGTGTTGCATTTGTAGCTGCCTGCTTCTTTTGTCTCTTTTTGGGTGTGTGCTTTCTGGTGATGCTTCGGTTTACTGGGGGCTATCAGACTCCTAATTGTTGGGGCACGTCTGTAGGTAATTTTTGTTTTTCTGGTAGGAATTTTTTTTAGAAATGTGCTTTTTTATGTGCTGAATTGTGTGATGAAATGTATATGACTCGGTGTTGCCTGTTCCTTCTTGCTAGGTTGTAGACAATCCGTCTGTGTTAGAGCAGAGCTTTTTTTGTATGCGTCCTTTATTTTTTCTGGGTAGTGTTTTTCTTTGAACCTGTTTTTTAGTATTTTTGCTTGTGCATCAAAGTCTGTTTTGTTGGCGCAATTTTTCTTTATGGTCTTATACTGGCTGTATGGAATATTCCTGAGCCATTTCTTATGATGAAAGCTGGTATAGTTGATGTAACTATTTGTGTCTACTGTTTTGAAATATGTATTTGTTGTTATTTTGTTTTCTTGAACCATTATGACTATATCAAGAAATTCCATTTCTTTCCTACTGTAATTGAGTGTGAAAGAGATGCCCCAGTCAGTCTGGTTTAGAGTGTCACAGAAATCAAGGGCTGAGTTTTTATCACCTTTCCATATGATGAACAGGTCATCTATGTATCTCCTGAAATGGATTATGTTGTTTTTATATGTGGATTGGTTCCATATGTATACATCTTCAAAAACTCCCATGAAAATGTTAGCGAAGGATGGTGCCACCCTCGTACCCATCGCGGTCCCGACTTGCTGGTGGTAGGTGTGGTTATTGTATATGAAAAAGTTGTTTTTCAATATAAATACTAGGCTTTCTAACAGGAATTCTATCTGGGCCATAGTTAATGACTGATCTTTAAGTAATGTTTTCCTCATGCATTCTATTCCTAGTTCATGGCTTATATTTGAGTAGAGGGCGGTAACGTCTAATGTTAGTAATCCATAATCAGGTGACCAATCAATAGTTTGTAGTTCTCGTATCAACTGGCTAGAGTCATGTAGGTAGCTGGGTAGTTCTTTCACATATGGCTGTAGAAATAGATCCAAATACTGTAATAAGTTGCAAGTTGCGCTTTTTGTGTTTGAGACTATGGGTTGTCCCGGTGGGTTTGTGGTACTTTTGTGTATTTTTGGAAGGTGATAAAAATATGGAGTGCATGGGATTCTGGGCAGCAAGAAATTCATTTCTTTTTTATTAATAAAGTGGTCACTATGGGCCTTTTTTATTAAATCTTTTAGTGATTTATTTATTTCTGGGAAGAGGTCAATTGGAATAGGTTTGTAATATTTAGTGTCTCCTAGTATATTCATAGCTTCCTTTTCATAGTCTTGTATGTCTTTTATTACTACCCCTCCACCTTTGTCCGCTGGACGTATAATTATATTCATGTTCTTTTGTAAACTTGACAGGGCTTTTTGTTCCATTTTATTTAGGTTCCCTTTGTAGTTTAATGTATTGCAGTCAGTAGTTTGTGTTTTTTAGTTCCTGAGTGATGAGTTCGAAAAACGTCGGAATAATATGCCCTTGACTCTGGGTCGGGAAGAAATTAGACTTAGGTCTTACATCTATATGTCTATATGGTGGGGGATCATTTCCATCCTTATAGCTTTGTGCTGAATTCTTTGTTTGCTCTAGTTCAAAATGTCTTTTTATGGTAAAATTTCTCCGGAATTTCTGGACATCTATGAATAATTCCAGGGGGTTGACCCTATTTTGAGGACAAAATGAGAGGCCTTTCTGTAGTAATGTTAATTTGTGTGGGGTTAACTGGTGTGAAGATAGGTTGAAAATCTTAATGGTGGATTCTGTTCCTGTCACTGTAGGTTCTGTTCGCGTTTTTCTATTTTTTGTTTTCTGTGTGCCTCCTCTTTTTCCCCGAGGTCTATTTTTCTTTTTCCTGGCGTAGGTTTGTAGTAATTTGTGATTGTGGCGTTTTTTTGTTGTTGTTGTTGAATCCGACCTATTTTGTTGTTTGGGATGACAGGAGCTAAAAAAGGTACAGATGTGGAGCCCGATGGCCCAGTGTTGTCAATGACCACAATATTTGGTTCCAATGGGATGAGATATAAGATGTCCGGGTAGGGTGGGTGTGGGGGAGCGGATAGGGGAGGGAGTGAGGTGTAGTGTCAGTTCGGGCTGGTCTATAATATTGGTATCTTTCACGTGTGCGTGCTGATTATTTGTTAGAATAGTAGATAGATCTATTAGAGGAGGTGTGTTCACCTGGATTTTTGTGGCAAAGTCTTTTTGGGGCGTGCCCTCTCTGATGCGGTTTTTAGTTTCTAGATATTTTGTCCTCAGTGTTCTGAATCGTTCTAAAAATAGATCTGTATCAGTTATATCAGTATCAGTGGTTACTAATGGGGAACTAACCGTAGTAGGGGATTTGTTCTCTATTTCTTTTCTCATATTTTCTGGATGGAGGTTCGTATAAATGTTTGGTAGTGTGGTTTGTGGGGGGGGGGGAGGGGGGTTGGTCGGGATAGGTTGTGGTATGGGTAGCGGTTCGGGTGGCTTCTGTGTTTCTCTATCATTTCCATATTTATGTTCGTTTTGTGTAACAGGAGGGATAGTTCTTCTGTGTTTTTGATTGATAAAGTTTCCACTTTTGTAGTTGGTGCGGTGTGTTGTCGGTGGGTCCCTGCGTCTAACCGATGATATTGTAGTTGTAACTCCCTCTTGTGTAGCACATGGCTGTAAATGTTCAGGGTCATCATGTTGGTTGTTAGTGCTGGAATACTTATCGTTTTTCCAGTTGCGGTAATTTTTCCTATTTTTGTCGTTTCTATCTCTCTATAGTTTCCGAGATTTTGTCCCTATCATGTCTGACTCCATCTGATATATTCTATTTGTTAGATTACGGTTTATAGTTGTGAAGTCAGGATGTTCTCAGTAGTTTGATAACTCAGGGATAGTAGTTTCTATGTCTTTTGTGTAGTTTTCTGTAAGTGTTTCCCTTTTGTTCATAATGATCCTTATCAGGCCTGCTGCACACTGGTCTAAATAGTCATTCCATTCATAAGAGAAGGTAGTATCTTCAGGGAATGTGGGTGGAATGGTTATTCTCAGACCTCTGGGTGCCAGATTTTCTTTTAGGTAGATTCTCAGGAAAAGTACATCTAGCTGATGAAATAGTTCATTCTTCAAGTTGTTTTCAAAAGTCTTAAATAGATCCAACATTCTATTAGTGTCCTCTATTCCAAAAGAACTGTGTTACCAAGTTTTGTCTCTGTTGCAGCCTTTTACTAAAGTATTCCATATTTTATGGGAATTCTTGTGATACCGATCACAGGCTGCTCCTCTCTTTCAAAGGTGGACTTTCTTCGTCCTCCGGTGTCACTGTATTCAGCATTTCGGTTCAAATATATAAAATAGAAAAAACAAGGGGAGAGCACCACATGTGCGGTATCCATGAATAATAGAAGAGGTGTTTTCACACAATTGTGCTTACTGGATAGGGTTGTGATAAGTCACAACTACATAGAAGAGCTTCACTGGCTCATTTCTGGCTAACCAGTATGCCAATGGTGGTTCAGGCTGCAGCCGCGATCCTCTGTGCCTGCCTTGTTCGCAGGTTTCAGATCGTTGAATGTGGTCTTCAAAAAATATATTGTGGATTGTTATTGGCGCTGCTGGGTTGAAGAATCCAGACTTATGGAGTACTAGGTAAGTAATCCCTTTATTTGCAATAGTCTACGCGTTTCTGGGGCTGAATTGCCCCCTTCGTCAGGACTATGTTTACAGTGCAAGTGTTACACAGTTTAAAAGCATGTAATTTTGGCGTGCAGGCCAGGGGGAGGACAGTAGGTGTGTCCTCTTTACATTGATTGACAGTGAAGTAAAACAAATATAAAACAAGAACAGATTTATAACTTAAAAACTTAAAAGTTTGTATTAGATTTCTTCTTTCTAAACTGAAGCATCACCAGAAAGCACACACCCAAAAAGAGAAAAAAAAAGCAGGCAGCTACAAATGCAACACTACAAGATGCCTATGCTGCACTACTATCACACATGGTCAAACCATGTTTTCCTCTAAAACAAATGGAACCACCTTCACTATTAAAGGAAACCTGTCATCTCCGAAACACCCCCTGAACTAGAGTAAGCGGTGTATAGTGTAAGTGGTGCTGAATCCGAATATGTAAGTTTTATCTTCATACTCACTTCCATTCTGACGCTGTGCTCCCACAAACCGGCTGTAAAATGCATTGACAGGACTCTTTTTTGAGTCATCTCCATTATGTGAGTGAGCACTGGAGTCCAGTGAGTGCATTTTACTGGAGGTTTGTGGGAGCACAACATCAGAATGGAGGGGAGTATGAAGATAAAACTTACATATTCGGATTCAGCATCATTTACACTATACAACGCTTACTCTAGTTCAGGGGGTGTTTCAGAGCTGACAGATTCCCTTTAAGCACTACCTTACGTGCCAATCTTCCTATGTTGTGTATCTAATTGAATGCCAGTGCGGAGTACAATATGTAGGAAGAACTACCCAGCCACTACACTGTCGCCTCAACCAACATCGCCATAATATCCGAAAAAATTATGCCAAACACAGTCTGTCAAGACATTGCTCCAACACCCCGGAAAAAAACAAACACAACATCACAATCACACCTATTGATTACATACCAACAAACCCATACAATAGATTTGACCTACTACAAAAGCGAGAAGTCTATTGGATCTACCAATTAAATACAATAGCCCCCTATGTCTTGAATGAATTATGACCAATAAATATAAATACATATAAGAAGAACATAAGACTCGATCTAATTATCCAGAACCGAAAATCACTCCTATATACATATATACACAGGTGTCCAAAACCCCTTATCCTATGTTTATGGTTATTGGTTGTGCATCTTCTACTATTATTCTATTACTCTAAATTCCATATATTCTTTATTGTAAAGATTAGTATTGGAATAATAATGGCGAAATGAACATAAAGAGTAGGAACAAGATAACAACTATATATGACTGAACACCATAGCCATAAATGATATATACAAAAACACCGCATTCATTCATTTATGTATAAAAAGAAAAGAGTCTACACCAGTAGAAAGAGCGTACCAGACAGATATCCAATATTGAACTAGAGCCCCATTCCATAGGATTTGATCAAAAACCGGCCAAAAATGCTAAGAACTCTATGCAAATCCAAGAAAAATTCAGCATCACAACGATTTAGTGCAGGGGTGTATCACAATAAACCAATGATGCGTCCTGTACCACCGGCAATTCCACCGGGAGGGTCAAAATAAAATAAAAAAGCAACACACGGAGTTTGAATATTACATATAATAAACCTGCCTTACCCTGTGGCCAAGCCCTTCTGACAACCACAGGAGTACCATGACAAACATAGCAGTAACATAGCGGAGCGCAGCTGGGAAAAGAACCCGCTCACAAAAAAACGCTTAAAATAAGTTTCAGGAATTAAAATAAGCCGCAAAAACAAGCTGAAAGAAGAAATCTAATACAAACTTTTAAGTTTTTAAGCTATAAATCTGTTCTTGTTTTATATTTGTTTTACTTCACTGTCAATCAATGTAAAGAGGACATATCTACTGTCCTCCCCCCTGGCCTGCGCGCCAAAATTACATGCTTTTAAACTGTGTAACACTTGCACTGTAAACATAGTCCTGACGAAGGGGGCAATTCAGCCCCAGAAACGCGTAGACTATTGCAAATAAAGGGATTACTTACCTAGTACTCCATAAGTCTGGATTCTTCAACCCGGCAGCGCCAATAACGATCCATAATATATTTTTTGAAGACCACATTCAACGATCTGAAACCTGCGAACAAGGCAGGCACAGAGGATCGCGGCTGCAGCCTGGACCACCATTGGCATACTGGTTAGCCAGAAATGAACCAGTGAAGCTCTTCTATGTAGTTGTGACTTATCACAACCCTATCCGGTAAGCACAATTGTGTGAAAACACCTCTTTTATTATTCACGGATACAGCACATGTGGTGCTCTCCCCTTGTTTTTTCTATTTTATATAGTAGTAGTAATAGTTATAGTAGTATTAGCATACCTCCCAACCATCCCGCATCCAGCGGGACAGTCCTGGATTTCAGTGGTAGTCCTGGACTGAGGGATCTCTGGCAGCTGTCCATGCATCCATAGGAAGCAGAGCCAGCTGCCTGTAATGATGAAACAGAGAGCCGTCTGTCAGCATATTACTGTGAGGAGGAACAACTGGGCATATTATAGTGAGTGCACATATCTGGGCATCGCTACTGTGAGGGGGCACATATGTGGACATAAATACTGTAAGGGGGCCCATATCTGGGAATACTGCTGTGAGGGGGCACATATCTGGGCATTGCTACTGTGAGGGGCACATATCTGGGCATAACTACTGCGAAGGAGGCACGTATCTGGACATAATCTGTGAAGGGGGTGTGAGAGATAGGTTTTCTTTGTCCCTCCTAGCCAATATAGTATATTCACTTCTCACTTTTGACCACTAGATGGCAGCTAATTAGCTAACTGAACCACATGTACATTTCTTTGTTTTAAGACCACTGTGGGGGGAAGGTTGGAATGTTAATTGCCTTTTTAAATGTGCCAATGGACTCAGGGAGGAAGTTGGTGAACAACTCCCATTTTGGCAAGTAGCCAATTACCTTCTCTTCAGGAACACCCTTTCTGTCTACCTCATGTAACCTATATAAGTGACTGTAACTGAAATAAAGCATGGCATATTTTCTGTGATACCAGCCTGTATTGGTCTCATTGAGAAAGCTATATGAGCTCATATCTACATCGATTCGGCACCACACAAAGAAGACGAATATCGCGTGAAGTGCGATAACAAAATTGGCGCCGACGTGGGGCAGATCAGCTTGAATATCATCAATTCAACCGTTAGAGGAGGACTCGAGCTAAACCCTTAGACGAGAATAACACGCTGCAGCAAGGTAAGAAAGTTTTATTTCTTACAATCTCCTCTAAGCTTTAGCTTTAGACTTTCTCAGTGTTGGATTAGGTGGTATTCACTGCTAAGGGTTCAAATTACGGCTGATCTGTCCTTTAGAACAAAAGAACCCCTTGAAGTTCCTTCTTTGTGTGGCTATCCCTTTCATTTCTGTCTTACTGAGCGGAAGTTTTTGTCAGCTGGTAGTCTTATTCTGTGACATAGAGTTGGAACCCAGCCACGCCCTGACGAGGGTGTTGGAGGTTTTTCATGAGTTGTGACAAGGGGTCCTCATGATAGGAGTATGGGATTAACACCATTTGCATTAATACCTGACGTAATTGGAAGTTATTCAGATTTAGTATCCCCATAGAAGTAGGATTAATACTAATTTCATATTTAAGAAGAAATTAGAAGTTATTAAGACTGTGTGTCCCTACGAAGAGTCATCAGAGAATTGTGGGAGCGATAGTGGTAGTTATATGCTTGAACTGTGTGTTACTGTAATCTTCTTTGATTGAAGTACAGGAGCGATACTAATCAGTTATTGCTTGAACTGTGTGTTACCACAGAAATGGGTAATTCAAATGTCACGGGATATAAAGAAGAGATGTTAACAGCGGCTCAGTTAATGTTAGAAAGAGAGGGAAAAGTTTCAGTAAGAAAGTTGAAGACGTTCATGTGTTCCTTAGGAATGCCAGAGAAGGGTAGATTAAATGAAGGATTATGGAAAAGTGTATTGCAGGAAAAGAGAGGTTGGTTGAAAGATAACAACAGATTAGATCAGGCTGAATTGTGGTGGAAATTGTCAATGGAAGTGACTGATGGAAAGTTAAAGGAAGTTGAGCAGAATGGGCAATATTTCTATTGTAAAATGGAGGATTTGCCTCCAAAGGAGAACAATGAAGTAAAAGGGTCGCCATGCGGCACCCATCCCCCTACGTCTTCCTCAGTTTCAGTTACAACCCCCTTTGTGTCTTCTGTACCTTGTAGTTCTACAAGAACCACTCCTGTTTTTCAAACCCCTACCATTGGAATGTGTCCCTCTGAAGGAACCACACCCATAGTCTCTTCTGTTCCTCAGATCCCATCCCCCTCTAGTGCTCCTGTAGCAACCCCCTCCTTAGGAATTCAACCCCCCCCATATGAGGGTTGGGAGTGCATCTGCAGGCATAAGAATCCTGATGATACTAATATATGTATGATCTGTAGGTCTCCTAGACAGGGTACAATCCCAATTATTGGTCCCAGTACTGGATTATATCCAGTTATGTCTGCAAATAACCCTTCCCAATTGTATGTCCCTCCAGTCAAAAATGGACCTGCAGGGATTGCTCCTATGTTGCCTATTAGAAGTTTGCCAGACCAATCTAACCAATCTAGGTCTGCGGCTGCACCGAGTTCTTATTCAGATATAAGTGGATTGCGGTCACAGGACATTGTTGGATCTCCATCATTGTTTGATGTACGAAATCTGCTGCATCCAGTATCCCCAGGGGTAACCTCCACACCCACTCAGCCTAGGCCAAATTTACCCAATCGTACGCCCAGGCACCTATCCACTGATGCTGCTCCTCCCAGGGGTGCAAATGGTAGACCAGATGAGCCTGTGTATCGTCCATGGTCCCCTAGTGAAATGTTGGCCATGATGAGTAGAATCCCCAACCCAGAGGAATTGCCTATGCCATTCTGTAGAGAATTAGCAAAGATACGGAAAGCTTTTTCATGTTGTTGGCGAGATTTGGAAGATTTGGTTCAATGTAAAGCTGGGGATTCTTTCTCTCATATTATAGCCTCTGCTGTGGGATCTTGTGAGGGGGATGATACTACCTTGTTGTCTGGTGAGCAGTATATTGTAAAACTTACAGAATGGGGGAGAAAGCGTTTGGGTGATCAGTCTGTTACATTGTCTGATATGCATCAGGATAGAACAGAAAGTGTGGAGAAATATTTCACCAGGCTCCAGCAAAGATGGGTGGATTTGGGGTTTGAATATACTTCAGAAATGCATGAGAGAATCCTAAGTGCTGCTTTTGTGGATGGTCTTAGGGAAAGCATCCGGAAAGGTCTGGTATCAGCTAGGCCTGAATGGAGAACTATACAGCCCTCCATTTTGTTGCAAGTAGCCAAAGGTGTAGAGGCCGAATTAAACAAAAGGCCTAAGGCGGGCGTGGCTGCTTACCAGCCTTCCCAACAAAGAGGGGGAAGGAAAATACGTTTTGCCCTGAGATGTTACAACTGTGGCAGGGTGGGGCACATTGCACGTAATTGCCAATTTCCTTCATGGGAGGAGGAGGAGGAGGAGGAGACCAAGGGTCAGCCCCCTCGAGTGCAACGCCCATAGGGAGTTGGCAATCCAGAGTCAAATGCTGTGCCCCTACTATCCATGAAATCCTTAGGGCCTGCCCCCGTTGTCTCCTTGGCAGTCGATGGGGGTAAGCCCATCCCCTTTTTGATTGACACTGGAGCAGCCAAAACCGTCATCCACAGCAAACATGTCTCAAGATCCCTCATGTCTAAGGATAATATTCCATGTGTAGGAGTAGATGGTAATGCAGTTCCTACTCCTCTCACAAAGCCAATACAAATTGCATTTGCCCCAAATCAACAAATGCTGAGTCGTCTCCTAGTTAGTGACACCGCCCCTGTCAATTTGCTAGGTGCAGATGTGTTGCAGAGGATATATGCTCAAATAACATATCTTCCTGATGGTACTGTAAAGTTACAAGGCAAACTAGGCGAAGAGGATATATGTCTCTTAGCAGCATGTGACCATAATCCATTCCACATGTATGTGTCTACACTCTCAGAAGAGGGCGTGTCCCTTCTGCTGCAACAAGTACCCGCACATTTGTGGGCCTCTGGACCCACAGATGTAGGCCGTCTACCTGTCCCTCCAATGATGGTAGAACGTAAACCTGGTGCTCCTTTACCTCGGAAGGCGCAGTATCCCCTCAGTGTACAACAAACAGATGCTATCACCAAAATAGTGCGTGATTTTGTTGAAAATGGGGTACTGATTGAGACCACTTCTCCGTGTAACACTCCCTTGTACCCCATTAAGAAAAGGGGGGAAAGAGGCCAACCAGTGCAGTATAGGATGGTACACGATCTTAGGGCTGTTAATGAGGCTACAGTTTTTAATACCCCTGTAGTACCAAACCCCCATACATTGTTGGCACAGATTCCCAACAGCGCCACCCATTTCACTGTGGTGGATCTTGCAAATGCATTTTTCTCAGTTCCATTACATCCGGATTGCAGGTATCTTTTTGCTTTCACTCATGACAGGAAGCAATACACCTGGACGGTGCTACCTCAAGGTGCACACAATTCCCCCAGTATGTACAGTACTGCCCTAGCCCAGGTTTTAACGGATTGGCCCCTTCCATCTGATGGAGTTGTCTTACTACAATACATAGATGACTTGCTTCTTTGCTGCCCTACAGAGGAGGTGTGTAAACAAGCCTCTGTGTCTCTCCTCACTTTCCTGGCTGCAAATGGTTGCAAAGTTTCTCACAAGAAGCTTCAATTTTGTTGCACCACTGTCACCTTTCTAGGGCACTGTATATCTGCAGGAATTCGACATCTCACCCCAGACCGGATAACTGCAATCCAACAAATTCCTCTACCTACTACTGTGGGAGCTCTGAGAATTTATTTGGGTCTAGTCTCTTACTGTAGGCCTTGGATCAGGAATGCCTCTGCTCTCATGCAACCTTTGTATGATTGTCTCACCTCTTTTCCTTTTTCGTTGACAGATGAGGCCGTGGAGAGCTTCCATACATTAAAGCTTGTCATCAGTTCCACGCCAGCATTGGGTCTACCAGACTACAATAAGGAATTTAGACTCTATTGCACTGAATCTCTTGGCCATGCTTCAGCTGTTCTCACCCAAGCTAGGGCTGGCCAACAGCGTCCTGTGGCGTATTACTCTGCCAGACTTGATCCAGTGGCTAGAGGAGCGCCATCTTGTGTCCGTGCAGTGGTGTCTGTACAGCTCATGCTTGACAAAAGCTCTGAGATTGTGCTCAATTATCCAATCACTGTTTTTGTCCCTCATGACATCTCAGCCATTCTCACACAAGTACAGCCGAAGCACCTGTCCACCGCCAGACACCTTAGACTAGAATGTGCACTGCTTATGCCACCAAATGTCACCATTAAAAGGTGCACAACTTTGAATCCAGCTACTTTGCTGCCTCTGGAGGGGGGAGGGAGTAGTCATCTAGCTCAGTATCTTCCTGACCCAGAGGAAACACACGACTGTCTCCAATTAATGTCCCAAGAGACAGCAGGGTTTGATCACGTGGTAGATACTCCCTTAGAAAACCCAGATTTAGAGCTCTTTGTGGATGGATCGCGGTATGGTGTCCAGGGGAAGTTTTATACTGGGTATGCAGTTGTCACTCAGCATGATACCATCAAAGCGGAATCACTGCCCTCTCACATGTCTGCACAGGAGGCCGAACTTAAGGCTTTGGAGGAAGCCTGCAGGTATGCGGAGGGAAAAACTGCAAACATCTATACGGATTCCAGGTATGCTTTTGGGATTACCCATGATTATGGTCCAATCTGGAAGGCTAGGGATTTCCTTACAGCAAATGGTAAGCCAATTAAAAATGGTAAAGGGGTGAAAGCCCTAATGGACGCTCTGCTGCTGCCAACAAGGGTGGCCATTATAAAAATCAAAGGCCATTCATCAGGAAAAACCCTAGAAGCCCGAGGAAATCATAGAGCTGATCTGGCAGCAAAAGCTGCTGCACAGAAACCCAGAGAGGATCCTGTAGGGATAGCAGCAGTACAACAACAAATCTCCCTGCCAGTTCATTTTGAAATGTTTAAGACCTTACAGTCTCAAGCAACCAAAGAGGAAAAGGCAGTATGGATAGAGAAAGGAGCTGTGATGACCCCAGAAGGAACATGGGAACTTAGAGGAAAGCTGTGTTTGCCCCGTGCTTTGTTTCCAGTCACAGCCCAGGCCACTCATGGGAAATACCCATCTGTCCAAAACTGCGATGACTGCTCTTGTTCACAAACATTGGTATGCCCCAGGATTCAGTGTAGCAGCAGCCAAATTCACTCAGGCTTGTATGATCTGTGCCCATCACAACATAGGAAGAACGGTAAAAACACCTTTGAGGCACACTCCCAGGCCCAATTTCCCCTTCCAAAGACTGCAAATAGATTACATCCAACTACCCAAAGTTGGGACCCTGGAATATGTCTTGGTGTGTGTGGATCTGTTTTCAGGGTGGCCAGAAGCCTATCCTGTGGCCAAAGCCACTGCACAAACCACAGCCAAGAAACTTCTAAATGAAATAATCTGCCGGTATGGGGTCCCAGAGACAATTGAGAGTGACCGAGGTTCTCACTTTACAGGGGAGGTCATGAGGGAAATTATGGGGGCCTTGGGCATTGAACAAGCTTTTCATACTGCGTATCACCCACAAAGCAGCGGTAGAGTAGAACGACTCAACGGGACAATAAAATCTAAGATACAGAAGGCCATGGCTGAATTGAATAAGCCATGGACAGAGTGTCTACCTTTGGCGCTTTTCTCCATCCGGTACACACCTAACCGGAAGACAGGCTTGAGTCCGTATGAAGTACTCTTTGGGAATGCCCCTAGATTAGGACTCTATTTTCCACAACAGCTCCAGATGCAGCATGGTAGCCTTTCAAAGTATGTAATCTGTCTCACAAACAGACTGTCTAATGTGTATTCCCAAGTTTTTGCTTCTCTTCCAGACCCAGACAGCATAGAGGCAACTCATTCTCTACAACCAGGAGATTGGGTAGTGGTGAAACGACACGTGCGGAAAGTCCTAGAACCACGGTTTGAAGGTCCCCATCAAGTATTGTTAACCACTGCCACTGCTGTCAAGTTGGAGGGAAAGCCTAATTGGGTCCACGCATCACACTGCAAAAAAGTAGCTGAACCTCAAGTGCCGGAATGACCACAAGGGCCGTAATGTGTTTGCATGCTTTGTTATTCATTCTGTATTGTACGAAGGGGAAGGCACATGTAGTAAGGTTATCAGGGTATCAGGGTATCTTAGGGTATCACATAGACCATTCTCAAATTCCAACTGTGCCATCTACAGATAATCCTATGATTAACATTAAATATTTGGCCAACCTACGACACGAAGACAAATTGGCTTTAGAGACAGGATTCTCAGATACAAATGTATGGATAGAATGGATCCGCTATACAGTTCTTTCCCAGAAGCGATCCAACTGCATTGCTTGTGCTGCAGCCCGTCCTCATTTAGGGACCGTACCATTTCCTTTGAATGAGATTGCAGATCCTGAGGGTTTCAGGTGCATCCTTAAGATGTACACTGAAGCAATTCCTGGTAATGACACTTCCCGCTGCAGGACACTACAATTACTTTATCCTACTGTTCAAGAAAGAGATCATATGGGTTTTGGTATAACACCATACCCTGGAAATTATACATGTTTCCATCGTAATGGAACAGGCAAGGACCTTGGTGTTCTCCCACCAGGATATTGCTCCCATACAATTTATTTAAATGAGACAAGTAGTGCCTCTGACGCTTACCCTGACAAATGGTTTGTCCACCAAGATTATCAACATTCAGATATCTGGTGGTTGTGTGGGGACTTGAAACTTCGGCCCAGGATACGAATGGAATGGACTGGCCAATGTACCCTGATTAAGGTGCTGATGCCATTCGTTCTATTTTCGCCTCCTGAGTGGGAACAGGTCAGTAAACAAACCAATGTCCAGTCAAGGCTAAAGAGATCACTTCCAACATCTTTCGATTCTCATGTTTACATAGACGCTATAGGAGTCCCTAGAGGAGTTCCCGATGAATTTAAGGCTAGAAACCAGATAGCGGCAGGATTCGAATCCCTAATTCCAATGATAAGTATAAATAAAAACGTAGATTGGATTAACTATTTGTATTATAACCAACAGAGATTCGTGAACTACACCCGGGATGCCGTGAAAGGGATTGCGGAACAACTGAGCTCTTCATCGGTGATGGCGCTGCAGAATCGACTGGCTCTCGACATGATCTTGGCGGAAAAAGGAGGGGTCTGCAAGATGATTGGAAGCTCCTGCTGTACCTTCATTCCGAACAACACTGCCCCTGATGGAAGCATTACCAAGGCTTTGAAAGGACTGACATCTTTATCTAACGAACTGGCGGAAAACTCAGGAATTAACAATCCATTAACCTCATGGCTAGAAAAGTGGTTTGGAAACTGGTCTAGTGTTTTGGCTAATCTGTTAATTACTCTAGTGATAGTATTTGTGGTATTAGCTTTGATAGGGTGTTGCATCATTCCTTGTTTTAGGAAGATTGTTTTTAAAATGTTTAGTTCATCTATGCCCTCAAATGTCATGTACTTGCATTGTGACTCTGATAAAGACAAAGATTATTATGAGAAACTATTTCAGGAACGCAATTCCGTCCTAAACCAAATAAAACCTTGTTGATGGTTGCGGAATAAATAGGGCAAGATGAAAGCAAACCCGAAAGGGAGTTGGGGGGACCTGGTGAAGAAATAAGGAAAATCCAGCTCTTCGCCGTTTAGGGCGTTGGGACAGTACCTCACTTTGCTTGTTCATCTTGTGTCTATTTACCGCAAAAAGGAGGGATTTGTGAGAGATAGGTTTTCTTTGTCCCTCCTAGCCAATATAGTATATTCACTTCTCACTTTTGACCACTAGATGGCAGCTAATTAGCTAACTGAACCACATGTACATTTCTTTGTTTTAAGACCACTGTGGGGGGAAGGTTGGAATGTTAATTGCCTTTTTAAATGTGCCAATGGACTCAGGGAGGAAGTTGGTGAACAACTCCCATTTTGGCAAGTAGCCAATTATCTTCTCTTCAGGAACACCCTTTCTGTCTACCTCATGTAACCTATATAAGTGACTGTAACTGAAATAAAGCATGGCAGATTTTCTGTGATACCAGCCTGTATTGGTCTCATTGAGAAAGCTATATGAGCTCATATCTACATCGATTCGGCACCACACAAAGAAGACGAATATCGCGTGAAGTGCGATAACGGGCACAATGCTGGCATAACTACTGTGTGGTGGCAAAAGGGGGAATAATTAGTATGTGGGAGCATTTACGGGACTGGGTGGGATTAGGTGTTTAGTTATCTTTTGGGTGGAGTTAGAGGCATAGCCTTGTACAGAAAAAATTTGTGCGATGTACATAGTGTCCCTCTTCCTTCTTTTCTAAAGTTGAGAGGTATGTATTAGTAGTAATGGTGGTAGTGGCAGATGCATTAATAGTGGTGACAACAGGGAATTAGTAGCGAGGAGCAGCAGCAGCTGAGGCGGCATCAGCAGCAGCCATATGTTACATGTTGGCAGGCAGCAGCATGATGGAGGCAGCAGCAGCCTTATGGAAGTTGATGGTCACAGGCCACAGAAGAGCATGATGGCAGCAGTGGCATAATGGAGGCAACAGCAGCAACAGCTGTACAGAACATGATGGCTGGCAGGCCACAGCAGTGGCATTATCATGGCGGTGGCATGATGGAGGTAGCAACAGCCATATAGAACATGATGGCAGCAGAAGCATGATAGAGTCAGGCAGGCAGCAACAGTGGCAAGATGGGGCACTGTCAGCAAGGCCAGATCTATTCATTGGAATCAGTTAGAAGAGTGTAAACATCCTCCCGAATTCAAGCTTGGTTCATTTTGATAAAAGTGATGTTTTGGATAATGGTGGAGGACTAATTGGTCCGTTTGTATGACACAACGCCTCCCCTGACTGCCCAGAAACCCAGAGGGTCAGAAAACAAGGTATGCACCAGAGACTGGCCCAAATGTAGGTATACCTGAACCTGGACATAGAGGCGGGAGCTGCCGGCTTGCTGACTGACCTCAGCATGGCATGGTACGTGGAAAAACTACTCCATTATGTTGAGGAGACTGAACTAGCTGCTGCTGCTACGGCTTCTGCAGTTTGTGGCAGTGGGAGGTGGTGACTGTGGGGGGCAGAGAGAGGCCTCTCTTCCAGACATGCTAGCAGCAGGTGTTTTCTCACCATAAACTGCTGCAAACTGCATATACAGTGTTTCCTGGTAATGACGTAATTTGTCCTCCCTTTCTTTGGCAGCAAAACATTCCCCCATTTTGCCTTGGTAGAGAGGGTCTAAAAGCATGGTTATCCAGTAATCATCAGACTGTTTGACATCCCCAAGCCGCCTGTCACTGCGTAAGCAGGTTAGTCTACAGGTCTCTATTCTGTGATCTCCGACTGAGACAATTAGCTATCATTACTCGTGTTATCATTATCATCCTCTTGGTCCTCCAACTCCGAGTACTCTTCCTCCTCCAGTGGCAGAATCCCCTCCTCCATGGGAGGATGTGCAATGTTGAATTTCAGCAACTTGCAACGTCATGGATTAAGCTGTGTAGCTGCAGACCATTTTGATGCTGAAAGTCTACAAGAACAAAAGGCCATGCAAGGAGCATGTGTTATTTCCCCCAGGTTCAAGGTGGCCACGATGGCCATTGTTGCTGACCACTATCAGGTGCAGTCAGCGGGGTGATAGCCAGCGGGAAGTTTACTGCTTGATTTTCTTGAGCAACTTCTCATCAATGTGGTTACTCTCGCCCAGGCCAATCATATCTTACATGGCGTGGCACCACTTGACATGACACATGTGATAGGAAGGAAAGGTAGTGCCCTGCTGCCTCTCCACTACCGCAAAAACACTGACCAAGTGGGCCATGAAAGACATATACTGTCCCTGCCCATTACAGCTGCTCCAAGTGCCCACCATGGAATGAAGCTTGCCGCACAGTGAGAAGCTCAAGGAGTGGCCTGAGTTCTCTGCCACTTGCAAGGAACCAATACAATGGCATAGCAGTGACTCTACTGCCAACATCATAGTCAAGTGGGGGTTCAGCTTTTAGAAAAGCTAATTGCTGGTGGAGAAAGGTTTTTTCATTGTCAAACATTTCATTATAGATGTCTCATGATGGAGTCGAGGACAAGGAGGAGTCTTCGCAGGAGAAGAAGGTGATGATGATATTGACAAAGATACCTTATTGTTTGGGGATGCAGGCTGGCTGCCATAAAGAGGAGCAGGAGAAGGAAGACAGACTTGTTCTGATTAGGAATGTTGGCCAGTTGTATTTTCCCAAAGGGTCTGGTGATGGCACCTCATGTGCTGCAATAGAGCTCTGGTACCTATGATTGTGTTTGAACAGCCACAGCTTATTTCAGTTCTGCAGATCTTGCACATGGCTGTGGTTTTGTGTGCCCGCCTTGTGGAGAAAAAACACCAGACAGGAGTTGCTCACACAGAGCTACAGGCAGCCAAGCTCAACATAGCTCTGGCACGTTTTGGGCCTTACCCACCAACAGTGTCAGTGGCATCACCAGCTCCCGAAGCAGTTGTGGTACTGGTTGTTTTTTTTGTATGTACGTTGCCTCTGTTCTTTATTGCTGCCGACACCACCCTTCTCCACTGATGTTGTCTTCTCCTCGGCACCCTGATCCAGCTCCCAGGTCATGTCCAGCACACAATCGTCATTGAAGTCCTCAACCTCCCTGCTGCTTTTTCAGACTATGAGATATCATGGTGGGCTTCTGGGCCTCCTCCCCTGCTATGCGTTTTCCCCCACTGCCACTGCTGCTGCCCTCACCACCAATGCCATGTCTACAGATGCCACTATTACCACCACCATCAACATAGCTTTGCCTGGGGCGCCCAAAACCCTCTTCAACCTCCTCAGGGCAGCCCAGTGACAGCTCTCATATAAGTCGTCAAGAGGTAGACTCTCTTGACTATCTGCCATAGAGTGTGGTGGGGTTTTCTTGCCACTTGTATTACACAGCACTTTCTAGACAAAGTGCAGTGTACTGAACAGGAAGCAGTGCTCGCATAGAGCACTGCTTCGTCTTCAAACAGTTGATCGGCAGGGGTGTCCGGTGTCGGACTCCTGCCGATCAGAAATTGATGACCTCTCCAAATGATAGTTTACAAACTTAAATGTATTTTATTGGGATTTTATGTGATAGAACAACAAAAAATAGCAAATATGTGTGAAGTGAAAAAAACATGATACATTGTTTTCAACATTTTTAATAAATAAAAATCTGAAAAGTGTGACGTGTATTTGTATTCAGCCCCATAAACTCTGTACCCCTAAATAAAATCCAGTGTGACCAATTGCCTTCAGAGGTCACTTTACTAGTCACCTAATAGAGTCCACCTGTGTGTAATATATTCTTATGATAACAGCTGTTATTTGAAGGCCTCAGAGGTTTGTTAGAGGACAGTAGTAATCAAACAACTTCATGAAAACCAAGGAACACACCAGACAGGCAGTAAGTTGTGGAGAAGTGTAAAGCGGGGTTAGGTTATAAAAAATATCCCAAGCTCTGAACATCTCACGGAGGAGCACTGTTCAATCCATCATCCGAAAATAGGAGTTTGCCACAAATGCAAAACTACCAAGACATGGCCGTCCACCTAAACTGACAGACCAGGCAAGGACAGCACTAACTAGAGAAGCAACCAAGAGGCCCATGGTGACTCTGAAGGAGCTGCAGTGATCCAAAGCACTGGTGGGAGAATCTGTCTACAGGACAACTATTAATCGTGTAGGTCACAAATCTGGCCTTAGATGAGTGGCAAGAAGAAAGCCATTTTTGAAAGCATGCCTGTCACTAGCCTTGCTGGCTGGATGTAGTTTCGTTTTGCCAGCTTCCAAAGTACTAACAAGTACTGGTGTGCAGAGTCTAACAAGCCCCTGGGTTTTCACCAGAGCCCGCCGCAAAGCAGGTTGGACTTGAGTGGCCGGAGACTTGCAGGTCACATTGCCGTGTGGAAGCAGTGGAAACAGCCGAGGACCAGATCAGCAGTAGGCTAGCTGAGACGAGAAGCAACTGAAGACTGGAACAACAGGAGCTGAACAGGAACAACTGAAGAGCTGGAGTACACTGGGAAAAAGACCTGATACTCTGGCATCAGACATGCGCACAGAGCTGCTTTAAATAGGCCTCTGATAGGAATCAGGGGCAGGACTGATGACGGTTTCACAGGTGTAGAGGCCGCAGTACCTGTTGCCAGTCCCTAGATGGGGCGAGAGTACAGTTTCTGCAGATACTATGCTGGCTGCTGGAATCACCGCAATAGATGCTTGTGGAGAAAGACAGACAGCAAAGGCAGAGGGGGGCAACCCCGCCGACAGGGTGAGTGTAGTGTCTGTGCCCAGATGTGACAGTACCCCCTCCTTTTAGGGTGGACTCCGGACACCCCATTTTGAGTGCCTGTGGAAACTTTCTGCAGAACCTCTTCATAAGTTGAGGGGCGTGAAGGTCCTCCTTCCTCACCCAGGAGCGCTCTTCAGGACGGTAACCCTTCCAGTTGACAAGGAAGTAAGGAAGCCCCTTTGAGATCTTAAAATCCACGATTTCATCAACTTCATATTCTTCCTGCTGTTCCACAATGACAGGTTTGGGTGGTGCTTTGTGGGCCAAGAACCTATTGAGGACCACAGGTTTCAGGAGTGAAGCATGGAAGACATTGGAAATGCGCAGAGAAGGTGGTAGAGCCAGCCGATAGGCTGCCGGATTGATGACTTGGGTGATGGTGTAAGGACCGATTAATCGAGGGGCAAACTTCATCCTGGGTACCCGAAGACGGATGAAGTGAGTAGAAAGCCAGACTTTTGTCTCCTGGGGCCCATTGGGGAACTGCACGTCTCTTCTTGTCTGCTTGAACCTTGTACCGAGCTGAAGCTTTTATTAGATTAGTCCGTACTTCGGACCAGATAGCAGAAAACTTCTGGACCACAGAATTAGCTGCAGGGACATCGGAGGATGGCAGAGTCGGAAGACGGGGTAAACAGGGGTGTTTACCGAAGTTGATGAAGAACGGAGATTTCTGAGTGGACTCGTGAAATAAATTGTTGTGGGCGAACTCAGCCCAAGGTAGCAGTTCTACCCAGTTGTCCTGAGTAGGAGAAATATACAGTCTGAGGAACTTCTCCAGATCCTGGTTCACCCTCTCAGTTTGCCCATTAGACTGCGGGTGATGGGCAGTGGAAAAGTTCAGCTTGACGTTGATAAGTTTACACAGAGCTCGCCAAAATTGTGATGTAAATTGGGTTCCTCTATCAGACATGATTTCAAGAGGACAATCATGCAGACGGAAGATGTCTCGGATAAAGATGGAAGCGAGGACTGCTGCTGAGGGTAGACCTTTCAATGGTGTGAAATGAGCCATCTTAGAAAATCGATCGACCACGACCCAGATGGTATCGTACCCAGGGCCGGCCTTAGGATAGATGGCGCCCTGTGCGAAACTTTCTCTCGGCGCCCCCCCCCCCAATTAATAAATATATTTACTTAAAGAAGTATGTGTGCCATCCCATCTCCATTATCCCATACAGAAAAAATATAGTGACAGTACTAACGTCATACAGTATAGAGCTATAAATAGAGTGTAGCGATATATAGAGTGATATAGGACTGTATAGAGAGCTATAACTACAGTGCAGAGATATATAGAGTAGGGCAGTATATATATATATATATATATATATATATATATACAATATATATATATATATATATATCTCTTAATAATATAAAAATGAATTTCTGTCTGTCTGTCTGTCTGTCTGTTCTCTATGCGCGACCAAACTACTGGACCGATTTTCACCAAATTCGGCACACAGGTAAATCAGGTACAGGAAGGTTTTAGACCAGGTCTCATCTCTCTAGGACGTACCGTTCCCGAGATATTCCCAAAATATGATCTCCATTAGCCAACATTACAACTGGGAGCTTTGGTTTTAAACTCCAACTGCCATTCTCTGCAAAGCCACACAGGGAGGGCAGGTTTCCATAACAACCAGGTAATTATCAGCAGCTGAGGATCTCATCCATTTCTATTTACTGACACTGTTAAAGGTATTCCGGTTACCATAAATATAACTTATGTTTTTTTCTATTACTACAGTTCAGTAGTAATAAAAGATGTTTTCCTCCACTGCTGCCTATTGCGTGGGCTCATAAATAAGCATGGTATTGACCTTTAATTCAGGCCACCCTAAAAGAAGTACTTAAAACCCCCGCCCCAGGTCTCACTAAGCCACACCCCCAACTCTGTCAGGCCACACCCCCTTTCACTCCGCAGCCAACAGAGATTGAAAAATAAGGTAAAAATCAACTTCTGTCAGCTGCAGGGATGGTGGGAGGTTGACTTTCTTTCTGCAACAACACACACAAACATTAAATAAAATAGATTAAATC
>ONZH01028892.1:0-33913 GCA_900303285.1 Rhinella marina
ATATAACTGAGAATAAAAACGTATTCTCTAGACTGCGGCTAGTGTATCGCACACCTCACAATTGTTCACTGGACTGTAGTTTTATATAATTGAGTGAAAAAAACGTATTCTCTAGACTGCGGCTAGTGTATCGCACACCTCACAATTGTTCACTGGACTGTAGTTTATATAACTTGAGAATAAAAATTATTCTCTAGACTGCGGCTAGTGTATCGCACACCTCACAATTGTTCACTGGACTGTAGTTTATATAATTGAGTGAAAAAAACGTTATTCTCTAGACTGCGGCTAGTGTATCGCACACCTCACAATTGTTCACTGGACTGTAGTTTATATATAATTGAGTGAAAAAAACGTTATTCTCTAGACTGCGGCTAGTGTATCGCACACCTCACAATTGTTCACTGGACTGTAGTTTATATAATTGAGTGAAAAAAATTATTCTCTAGACTGCGGCTAGTGTATCGCACACCTCACAATTGTTCACTGGACTGTAGTTTATATATAATTGAGAAAAAAACGTATTCTCTAGACTGCGGCTAGTGTATCGCGCACACCTCACAATTGTTCACTGGACTGTAGTTTATATAACTTGAGTGAAAAAAATTATTCTCTAGACTGCGGCTAGTGTATCGCACACCTCACAATTGTTCACTGGACTGTAGTTTATATAATTGAGTGAAAAAAATTATTCTCTAGACTGCGGCTAGTGTATCGCACACCTCACAATTGTTCACTGGACTGTAGTTTATATAATTGAGTGAAAAAAACGTATTCTCTAGACTGCGGCTAGTGTATCGCACACCTCACAATTGTTCACTGGACTGTAGTTTATATAATTGAGTGAAAAAAACGTATTCTCTAGACTGCGGCTAGTGTATCGCACACCTCACAATTGTTCACTGGACTGTAGTTTATATAATTGAGTGAAAAAAACGTATTCTCTAGACTGCGGCTAGTGTATCGCACACCTCACAATTGTTCACTGGACTGTAGTTTATATAATTGAGTGAAAAAAAAAACGTATTCTCTAGACTGCGGCTAGTGTATCGCACACCTCACAATTGTTCACTGGACTGTAGTTTATATAATTGAGTGAAAAAAACGTATTCTCTAGACTGCGGCTAGTGTATCGCACACCTCACAATTGTTCACTGGACTGTAGTTTATATAATTGAGTGAAAAAAATTATTCTCTAGACTGCGGCTAGTGTATCGCACACCTCACAATTGTTCACTGGACTGTAGTTTATATAATTGAGTGAAAAAAACGTTATTCTCTAGACTGCGGCTAGTGTATCGCACACCTCACAATTGTTCACTGGACTGTAGTTTATATAATATAAGTGAAAAAAAACGTATTCTCTAGACTGCGGCTAGTGTATCGCACACCTCACAATTGTTCACTGGACTGTAGTTTATATAATTGAGTGAAAAAAACGTTATTCTCTAGACTGCGGCTAGTGTATCGCACACCTCACAATTGTTCACTGGACTGTAGTTTATATAACTTGAGTGAAAAAAACGTATTCTCTAGACTGCGGCTAGTGTATCGCACACCTCACAATTGTTCACTGGACTGTAGTTTATATAATTGAGTGAAAAAAATTATTCTCTAGACTGCGGCTAGTGTATCACACACCTCACAATTGTTCACTGGACTGTAGTTTATATAATTGAGTGAAAAAAATTATTCTCTAGACTGCGGCTAGTGTATCGCACACCTCACAATTGTTCACTGGACTGTAGTTTATATAATTGAGTGAAAAAAACGTATTCTCTAGACTGCGGCTAGTGTATCGCACACCTCACAATTGTTCACTGGACTGTAGTTTTATATAATTGAGTGAAAAAAACGTATTCTCTAGACTGCGGCTAGTGTATCGCACACCTCACAATTGTTCACTGGACTGTAGTTTATATAATTGAGTGAAAAAAACGTTATTCTCTAGACTGCGGCTAGTGTATCGCACACCTCACAATTGTTCACTGGACTGTAGTTTATATAATTGAGTGAAAAAAATTATTCTCTAGACTGCAGCTAGTGTACCGCACACCTCACAATTGTTCACTGGACTGTAGTTTATATAATTGAGTGAAAAAAATTATTCTCTAGACTGTGGCTAGTGTATCGCACACCTTCACAATTGTTCACTGGACTGTAGTTTATATAATGAGTGAAAAAAACGTATTCTCTAGACTGCGGCTAGTGTATCGCACACCTTCACAATTGTTCACTTGGACTGTAGTTTATATAATTGAGTGAAAAAAACATATTCTCTAGACTGCGGCTTAGTGTATCGCACACCTCACAATTGTTCACTGGACTGTAGTTTATATAATTGAAGTGAAAAACTATTCTCTAGACTGCGGCTAGTGTACCGCACACCTCACAATTGTTCACTGGACTGTAGTTTATTAATTGAGTGAAAAAATGTATTCTCTAACTGCGGCTAGTGTATCGCACACCTCACAATTGTTCACTGGACTGTAGTTATATATAATTGAGTGAAAAAAACATATCTCTAGACTGCGGCTAGTGTACGCATACCTCACAATTGTTCACTGGACTGTAGTTTATATAATTGATGAAAAAAACGTATTCTCTAGACTGCGGCTAGTGTATCGCACACCTCACAATTGTTCATGGACTGTAGTTTATATAATGAGTGAAAAAAACGTATTCTCTAGACTGAGGCTAGTGTATCGCACAACTCACAATTGTTCACTGGACTGTAGTTACATAATGAGAAAAAAAACGTATTCTCTAGACTGCGGCTAGTGTATCGCACACCTCACAATTGTTCACTGGACTGTAGTTTATATAATTGAGTTGAAAAAAAGTATTCTCTAGACTGCGGCTAGTGTATTCGCACACCTCACAATTGTTCACTGGACTGTAGTTATATAATTGAGTGAAAAAAACGTATTCTCTAGACTGCGATAGTGTACCGCACACCTCACAATTGTTCACTGGACTGTAGTTTATATAATTGAGTGAAAAAAATTATTCTCTAGACTGCGGCTAGTGTATCGCACACCTCACAATTGTTCACTGGACTGTAGTTTATATAATTGAGTGAAAAAAAACGTATTCTCTAGACTGCGGCTAGTGTATCGCACACCTCACAATTGTTCACTGGACTGTAGTTTATATATAATTGAGAAAAAAACGTATTCTCTAGACTGCGGCTAGTGTATCGCACACCTCACAATTGTTCACTGGACTGTAGTTTTATATAATTGAGTGAAAAAAACGTATTCTCTAGACTGCGGCTAGTGTATCGCACACCTCACAATTGTTCACTGGACTGTAGTTTATATAATTGAGTGAAAAAAATTATTCTCTAGACTGAGGCTAGTGTATCGCACACCTCACAATTGTTCACTGGACTGTAGTTTATATAATTGAGTGAAAAAAACGTTATTCTCTAGACTGCGGCTAGTGTATCGCACACCTCACAATTGTTCACTGGACTGTAGTTTATATAATGAAGTGAAAAAACCGTATCTCTAGACTGCGGCTATGTATCGCACACCTCAACATGTTCACTGGACTGTAGTTATATATAATGAGAATAAAAAAACGTATTCTCTAGACTGCGGCTAGTGTATCGCACACCTCACATTGTTCACTGGACTGTAGTTTATATAATCTGATGAATAAAAACTATTCTTCTAGACTGCGCTAGTGTATGCACACACCTCACAATTGTTCATTGGACTGTAGTTTATATAATGAGAATAAAAATGTTATTCTCTAGACTGCGGCTAGTGTTACCGCACACCTCACAATTGTTCACTGGACTGTAGTTTATGTAATTGAGTGAAAAAAATATTCTTCTAGACTGCGGCTAGTGTATCGCACACTACAATTGTTTACTGGACTGTAGTTTATATAATTAGAATAAAAACACGTATTCTCTAGACTGCGGCTAGTGTATCGCACACCTCACAATTGTTCACTGGACTGTAGTTTATATAATTGAGTGAAAAAAAACGTATTCTCTAGACTGCGGCTAGTGTATCGCACACCTCACAATTGTTCACTGGACTGTAGTTTATATAATTGAGTGAAAAAAACGTATTCTCTAGACTGCGGCTAGTGTATCGCACACCTCACAATTGTTCACTGGACTGTAGTTTATATAATTGAGTGAAAAAAATTATTCTCTAGACTGTGGCTAGTGTATCGCACACCTCACAATTGTTCACTGGACTGTAGTTTATATAATTGAGTGAAAAAAACGTATTCTCTAGACTGCGGCTAGTGTATCGCACACCTCACAATTGTTCACTGGACTGTAGTTTATATAATTGAGTGAAAAAAATTATTCTCTAGACTGCGGCTAGTGTATCGCACACCTCACAATTGTTCACTGGACTGTAGTTTATATAATTGAGTGAAAAAAAATTCTCTAGACTGCGGCTAGTGTATCGCACACCTCACAATTGTTCACTGGACTGTAGTTTATATAATTGAGTGAAAAAAAAATTATTCTCTAGACTGCGGCTAGCTGTATCGCCACATCTCACAAATTATTCACTGGACTGTAGTTTATATAATGAAGTGAAAAAAAAACGTATCTCTAGACTGCGGCTCTAGTGTTAATCGCCACACTCACAATTGATTCACTGGACTGTAGTTTATAATTGAGTGAAAAAAATGTTTCTCTAGACTGTGGCTAGTTTATCGCAAACCTCACAATTGTTCACTGGCTGTTAGTGGTATATAACTTGCAGTGAGAAAAAACATATTCTCTAGACTGCAGCTAGTGGAAAACGCACAACCCACAATTGTTCATGGACTGTAGTTTTATATAATTGAGTGAAAAAAATTATTTTTTTAGACTGTGGCTGTGTATCGCACAACCTCACAATGTCACTGACTGTTAGTTTATATAATTGAGTGAAAAAAACGTATTCTCTAGACTGTGGCTAGTGTATCGCAACGATCTCACAATTGTTCACTGGACTGTAGATTATATATTGAGTGAAAAAAACGTATTCTCTAGACTGCGGCTAGTGTATCGCACACCTCACAATTGTTCACTGGACTGTAGTTTATATAATTGAGTGAAAAAAACGTATTTTCTCTAGACTGCGGCTAGTGTATCGCACACCTCACAATTGTTCACTGGACTGTAGTTTATATAACTTGAGAATAAAAACGTATTCTCTAGACTGCGGCTAGTGTATCGCACACCTCACAATTGTTCACTGGACTGTAGTTTATATAACTGAGAATAAAAACGTATTCTCTAGACTGCGGCTAGTGTACCGCACACCTCACAATTGTTCACTGGACTGTAGTTTATATAACTGAGAAAAAAAACGTATTCTCTAGACTGCGGCTAGTGTATCGCACACCTCACAATTGTTCACTGGACTGTAGTTTATATAATTGAGAATAAAAACGTATTCTCTAGACTGCGGCTAGTGTATCGCACACCTCACAATTGTTCACTGGACTGTAGTTTATATAACTGAGAATAAAAACGTATTCTCTAGACTGCGGCTAGTGTATCGCACACCTCACAATTGTTCACTGGACTGTAGTTTATATAATTGAGAATAAAAACGTTATTCTCTAGACTGCGGCTAGTGTATCGCACACCTCACAATTGTTCACTGGACTGTAGTTTATATAACTGAGTGAATAAAAACGTATTCTCTAGACTGCGGCTAGTGTATCGCACACCTCACAATTGTTCACTGGACTGTAGTTTATATAACTTGAGAATAAAAAACGTATTCTCTAGACTGCGGCTAGTGTATCGCACACCTCACAATTGTTCACTGGACTGTAGTTTATATATAATTGAGTAAGAAAAAAACGTATTCTCTAGACTGCGGCTAGTGTATCGCACACCTCACAATTGTTCACTGGACTGTAGTTTATATAACTGAGAATAAAAACGTATTCTCTAGACTGCGGCTAGTGTATCGCACACCTCACAATTGTTCACTGGACTGTAGTTTATATAACTGAGAATAAAAACGTATTCTCTAGACTGCGGCTAGTGTATCGCACACCTCACAATTGTTCACTGGACTGTAGTTTATATAATTGAGTGAAAAAATATTCTCTAGACTGCGGCTAGTGTATCGCACACCTCACAATTGTTCACTGGACTGTAGTTTATATAACTTGAGAATAAAAACGTATTCTCTAGACTGCGGCTAGTGTATCGCACACCTCACAATTGTTCACTGGACTGTAGTTTTATATAACTTGAGAATAAAAACGTATTCTCTAGACTGCGGCTAGTGTATCGCACACCTCACAATTGTTCACTGGACTGTAGTTTATATAACTGAGAAAAAAACGTATTCTCTAGACTGCGGCTAGTGTATCGCACACCTCACAATTGTTCACTGGACTGTAGTTTATATAATTGAGTGAAAAAAATTATTCTCTAGACTGCGGCTAGTGTATCGCACACCTCACAATTGTTCACTGGACTGTAGTTTATATAACTTGAGAATAAAAAACGTATTCTCTAGACTGCGGCTAGTGTATCGCACACCTCACAATTGTTCACTGGACTGTAGTTTATATAACTGAGAATAAAAACTTATTCTCTAGACTGCGGCTAGTGTATCGCACACCTCACAATTGTTCACTGGACTGTAGTTTATATAACTGAGAATAAAAACGTATTCTCTAGACTGCGGCTAGTGTATCGCACACCTCACAATTGTTCACTGGACTGTAGTTTATATAACTGAGAATAAAAACGTATTCTCTAGACTGCGGCTAGTGTATCGCACACCTCACAATTGTTCACTGGACTGTAGTTTATATAACTGAGAATAAAAACGTATTCTCTAGACTGCGGCTAGTGTATCGCACACCTCACAATTGTTCACTGGACTGTAGTTTATATAACTGAGAAAAAAACGTATTCTCTAGACTGCGGCTAGTGTATCGCACACCTCACAATTGTTCACTGGACTGTAGTATATATATAACTAAGAATAAAAACGTATTCTCTAGACTGCGGCTAGTGTACCGCTCACCTCACAATTGTTCACTGGACTGTATACAATAATGCCAATCATGGACTTTTAACCCCTCAGATGCTGGTGTCAATTGCGACCACAGCAAGTCTTTTCCCAGGAGAGCTGTGCTCCTCAAGTCTGAATTGCTCCACTGTGCCAAGACTGAGGGAGCCATTTGGTTGCTGTGTCAGCCTTGGGGCCTCTGAAGATTCTGAAATCTGCAACAGCAATGTTCAAATGGTAGGGCTCCTTAGGAACATAACAAACATCCCAAAGAGTGCTATGGTAATTCATTGCAGTCTATTGGAGAAATGATCAGATAATTGCATGTTTAAGTCCTCTAAGGAGCTTAAAAACCATGAAATAAAGTTTTTAAAAATATAAAAAAATACATGACATTCAACACCCATACTGTACCTTTGCCCATATTGAAAATAAAAAATAAACTATAATAAAATAAACATCACTAGTATCTTCACATTCCATAATGCCTGAACTATTAAGATATAAATATATTTATCCTATAGTGTAAACTCTGTAAAAGGAAAAATGGCAGACTTGCTATTTTGTCACTTCACATCCCAAATAATTAAAGAGTGATCACAAAGTCATAAACACCCCAAAATGGTATTGATAAAAACTACAGATTTCCACACAAAAAATGACCCTCACACAACTACTGTAAGGGGGTTATGTAGCGGGGTGGTCGTCTCCTGGGTCGACTGGCACATTTTAGCAGGCACAGATTCCAAGCAACATCAGTTTTTCATTAAGTGACCAGATTTATTGTCAGCAAGTGGTACATAAAAATAAAAATACAAAAAACAAATCCTATGCCTGTCCTAAACTACTAACTAAACAATCATGAACTCCTGACTAACCTGGTACCAGCCTAACACTGGCCCCCAAACGTCTCTGCTAAGATGTGCGATTGTTTATGCTGCTCAATAGGACGCCAACTGAATACATATAGACTAGAGTGCGTGGAAATGCAGCAGTCTGGATAGAGGAAGATGTAGAAATGTGATTTACGGTATTAAGGCTTTTTTACTTCTCTACATGGAATATGACATGTTTCCTGCTTTAAATGAATAATGGATCGGTTGAGAATTAGCTGTAATGTGTCTGTGGAATACACATGTGGATATACAAATCTGGTGGCCTTTTCAAAGGGACTGAGTCTCTGATGAACTGGCTCTGCCTGACCTCAAATCAACACTTGCTCCCTGCTCAGGTGGTCTGATGCATGATGATATGATTTACTGCTTTACACAGATTGTACAGACGCTCTAGCATATGAAAGGTGGATTTCCAGCTAGTTGGAAGGTCATGGACCAAGTGGTGCAAGGGGAAACCATTCTGTTGCTCTAGTCTATTGTTTCTTGCCCCTTAAGAATGCAAGGACAGTGCCTGCAAGCCAGTTTACTTTTTCAAAAAGCATTGCATGCCTAAATTAATTATGTGCGCCATTCAGGGAGCATGTGATATTTAGTTCAAATGGAAAAGGGTCACAATGTTTCTGTGATTATCGCTGACCACCTTTACCAGTTAAAGTTGGTGGGGAGACAATCAGTGGGATGTTCGCTGTTTGATGCACTTCAGCAAGTGATAGGCTTTGTGCCTACATTTGTCCAAGCTGTTCAGCTCTAACATGGCATGGCAACAGATCATTTATATGATAGGAAGGTGGGGGAATGGTAATGACGCTCTGCCCTGTTGCTGTTGGAGATGGTAGGATGTCTATGGTTTAAGTCTTGGAGGAGGCGAATAAGCGGCTGGTGTGGAAACCAGACCAGCAAAAACCTGGAGGTGTGAATAGGACCTGGCTTTCTTGTTGCTGTTCTGCTTTTATTGACCCAGTGTAATGTGAAAGGCATGAACTGTCCCTGCCCATATCAGCTGCTCCAGGTGTCCATTGTGGCATATACCTTTCTGCACAGTGAGACGCTCATGTCCTCCACCACTTGAGGCAGAAAGAGCTTTTTTGGAGAAATCATAGTAGCTAGGTATGTTCCAGCAAGCCTAAGTGCACACAATCAGCTCCCTAAAAACAGCAGATCCATTAAGTGGTACTGTACCAACTGCACCACCTGCAACTTGGCTGAGTTAAAGGTAAGCTTCAGCAGATTGCTAGGCTTGCAGAGTTGTTTCCTGGCCAAACATTCCATTATCATTGACTGACGATAGAGCAGAAAAGAAGAATGAGGAGTAGTCTGAGTGGGAGAAACACTTAACTGATGATGACGATAACAAAGACACTGTACTGCTCATGGATGTGGCATGGCTGCCACAAGTGAGCCTTTGAGGAGACACTCTTGTTGCGCTTGCTGGTGGTCATTTCTATTTTCCCCATAGTAAGTAGTAATGCCACATCATGTGCTGCAATAGAGCAGTGTTCATTACGTTTGTGTTTCAATGCCCACAGCTTATTTTAGTCCTGCAGATCTTGCACGGGACAATGTTTTTGCTATTTGGAAGTGTAGAAAAAAACTGCCAGACAGGGAAAACCCACCCACTCTGCAAAGAGCAAGTGTCAGCTGAGCTTGGCTTAGCACTGACACATTTTGAGCCTGCGCCTGCAGTATCAGAGGCATCACCAGTTCGCGAACCAGATCTTGTCTTGGCAGTTTTTGGGAGGTTCATCCCATACCTTGCCTCTGCTCTTAATTGCAAACTACACTGTGGTCACCACCCTCCTTCTCTGATGTCACCTCATCCTCAGTTCAATCATTATCATCCTCACCCTCCTCGCCATTTTTATCAGACTATGATTTATCCTCATGGACTCCTTGGATGCCCTTCCGATTCCTTGCTCTGTATTTGTCCAGAGTGCCACTGTCACTACCACTGCCCCTACCGCCACCACCATGGCTACAAGTGCCACCACCTCCAACACAGCTATGCATGAAGTCTTTCACCTCCTCCTGAACCTCCTCATGACAGTCCAAACTCTGACTGTTCTCACACAACTCATCAACAGGGAGATACCTTCTTGAGTATCTTCAAAAGAGCGTAGTGGACTTTTGTTGCCTCTTCTTAGGAAAAAAGAAGGTGCCCCACTAGGAAGGGCAATGAATACAGAAAGGATGCAACTGAAAGGCATCTTGGGGGTTTCAAGGAGGAATAGTAGGAGAAATGCTGTGACCTCTGGCTCCAAGGTATGGTTTCACACTGTTGTGCTGTCCGGAAGCCAGGGAGAACTGTGGTCTACTACTACTACTATTGACTAGATGGCTGGAAATTAAATTTTTGTACTAAAAGGTCTATGAAGCACACAGTCTGATGCAGTAATGCATCCGTTAACACAGATATAACAATGCAGATATAACAATGCCTAAAAATGGTTATATTATCATAAAAATGTTTTGCTGTAATGCAATGTGTTTAATAGCGCAGATGATAATGCACTGAAAAAAAAGTTGCAATTGCTCAGTGTTATTGTAATGCTTTGCTGACAATGAGCATATGCAGGAGGTTCTGTAATGCAGAGAAGACAGGCTGAGCTGCTGTAGCAGCAAGCAGCTATTTTAAGAACTGTGTTACCAGCCGAGCACCCCCTCAAAGCTTTCCCTCATCAAGTTCCCTGAAATCTACACAATTATAATATTGTATCTCTTTATCTCTCCCAATAGTGTCCCTATCACCCTACATTAGTGGCTTGTGCCTATAATCATATTATTTTTTGGTAGATACTACTCAACACACTCCTTCCAGATAAGAAGCTGAACACAGAATGGAGCTTTTTCTCATTTAGGATAGTGATCGTCTGCCTACTGCCCCCTGATTGGCTGATAAGACTGTCTTTCAGCCTCTGCGTCAATCAAATCAAGCCCTTGGTCCTCACTTCCTCCCAGTGTCATGTGAGTCTCTGTCTTATTCCTCCCTCATGGTTTTCCCAGACAATTTTAACAGTAAAATGGTGCTGGACGAAACAAATCACAAAAGGTTTGTATTCATTTTTGTGAAATTTGAAACAGATCCAATTAGCTGGTCTCTGTAATGTTTCATTTGTGACCTAAGCAACTGTGTAACTGTATAATTTTAATGACCTGTGAATTTATTTTACTCCTATGCAGCACAGTTTTGTTAAGCTTTATAAGTTTCACAGTATTTGTTGTCTTATAGAAACAAGCTAGGTGCTACATTTTTAATTGTAGTTTGTAAAAAAAACTTATTCCTAATCCAATCCACCATATCTAAAAAACCTTAATTTTGCACAACATGTTATACTGCAAATATCTAAATTTATCAAGAACAAGACCATGTTATGTTATGTGATAGTATGGACTACATGAAGTATGTATGTAGTTTCATTTTTGTTAAAATTAAAATATGAAGTATGTGTGTGCACTCTTGGCTTGTGTACAAGCAGTTCATATGGCAGCTAAAATTGTACACATTTATCATAGTGGGCAAACTGACATAAAAATGTAATACAAATGTTTATGTCACTTTACCCACTATGATGAATTTGTACAATTTTTATTTCCTGATCAATTGCCTTCTTGTGATTAATTGTAACTGTTGTGGCCTGCACTTACCAAAATAAAGATATTAAATAAAAATACCCAAAAGTCCTTACATTTTTCAAGATGTAATAAAAAAATTACAATTTGTTCTTTTACGGCCTTTTTGTAGATGTCAATAGGTGGTCAAGGTGTATGAAGGAAGTTAACTAGTATGAAAGAATAAGAGAGGTTTCAAAGGCCCTTAGCAAGAATTAATTGATCACCAAACATTGATTTTCTTGAAGACAGTTTGCGAAATGTGGGAATGTAAAGATTCCAATGAAATTCAGGGATTGTAGAAAGATATGAATATATTGACTACTTGCTTATCCTCGAAAATAACAAAAGTCACACAATTAGAGATGAGCGAGTACTAAAATGCTCGGGTGCTCGTTTCGAATAACGAACCCCATTGAAGTCAATGGGAGACTGGAGCATTTTTGCAGGGGACCAAGGCTCTGCCTAGGGAAGGCTGGGTGAAAACCTGGAAACCTCAGAAAATGATGGAAACACCACGGAAATGGACAGGAAACAGCAGGGGGAGCATGCATGGAGGAGTGCCCCCTGGGCTAGCGTGTGTGGTGGTGATAACAGCCGGATGTATTTAGAATGACGACGCAGGACCCCAACTTAAAAATTTAGCATCGACCGGTACAGTCGTAAATTATGAGATTGATCAAGTGTGGTATGTATACTACTCAGTTTAAAACCGTATATGGCAGCTATCCGGAAAAATGGTTTGGAGAGAGAGAAAGATAGGACAAAGACGTAAATTGTTTGGAGAGAGGACCTGTAGGTGGGGGGGCAGGCTGGGGGGAAGGAGGTTTAGCTGGAAGAGCCAGAGGAGTGCCCCCTGGGCTAGCGTGTGTGGTGGTGACAACAGCCGGATGGAGTTAGAATGACGACACAGGACCCCAACTTAAAAATTTAGCATCAACCGGTACAGTCGTAAATTATGAGATTGATCAAGTGTGGCATGACTTTTTAGATGGAGATTGCATGTGGTCACATACTCCCTGGAACCCCATAGTCACCCCTTCTCTGATGTGCTAGCCCAGAACATTCTCTGCCCCAATTCGCAAGACATTTTGCTGTTTCCGTGTGCTGACAGTGGGGATTTACCAGTGTTGTCTGAGGAGGTGGTGGACAATGGCGAGACACAGGTGTCGGGGGATGAGGTAGTTGTATGGGAAGCAAGTTACAGTGGGGACTCCTTGGGGTGACTTTTCATGATGGGACAGATTCAACTTGGGTGGATCAGGCACAGGAACAGATGAATTTTTTTGGGGGTTTATTTAACTTTTATTTAGCAAAAATAACCACAGAGATATTTATTTGTTATCTTCTCTGCGCAGTCTGGCGTTGGGGTTCGTCACTTTGATGGCGAGCTGTGCCGCTCTCTCCACAATGGTCTGTAGGTTCTTAGATGGAGACGTTGTCGGCGATTTCAGTACAGAAGGACTTGTTGCTCATCAACAGAACCTCGACCTCCTTGACATTGTGGACAAGGAATTTGCGGGTGGACCAGGAATTTGCGGAACCCTGTGGGCAGCATGTGTTTGGTCTTCCACTTGCTACCGTATCCAATGTTGGGCAATATAGATACGCAAGTAATATTATTTTTCACACCTATCCCAAAAATAAAAATGTATGCAGTTTGCGCAAATAAAAATGGAAACTGGAACCGGAGAGAGGGCCTGTAGGTGGACCTCCGGAAAAATTGTTTGGAGAAAGGGCCTGTAGGTGGACCTACGGAAAAATTGTTTGGAGAGAGGGCCTGTAGGTGGAACTCCGGAAAAATTGTTTGGACAGAGGGCCTGTAGGTGGACCTCCGGAAAAATTGTTTGAAGAGAGGGCCTGTAGGTGGACCTCCGGAAAAATAGTTTGAAGAGAGGGCCTGTAGATGGACCTATGGAAACATTTTTTGGAGAGAGAGCCTGTAGGTGGACCTCCGGAAAAATTTTTTGGAGAGAGGGCCTGTAGGTGGACCTCTGGAAAAATTGTTTGAATAGAGGGCCTGTAGGTGGACCTCCGGAAAAATTGTTTGGACAGAGGGCCTGTAGGTGGACCTCCAGAAAAACTGTTTGGACACAGGGCCTGTAGGTGGACCTCCGGAAAAATTGTTTGGACAGAGGGCCTGTAGGGGGCCCTCCTGAAAAATTGTGGTAAAAGAGTGCCAGTTGGACCTCTGAAAAATGGCGTTTTTTTGGTCACCGTTAGGCAAAGACGATATGGAAGAGGAGGAGGAGTTGGAGGAGTAGAGAAGAGGAATCGGATATATAAGTTATTTAAATCTTTAGATGCTTTCCCCTGGAGGAGATTTGAATTCCGGTGAAATCCATGCTTTGTTCATTTTAATAAACGTCTGCCTGTCAGCGCTGTCAGTTGACAGGTGTGTACGCTTATCGGTGATGACGCCACCAGCTGCACTGAATACCCGCTCTGACAGCACGCTAGCGGCAGGGCAGGCCAGCACCTCCAAGGCGTACAGCGCCAGTTCAGGCCACGTGTTCAGCTTTGAAACCCAGTAGTTGTATGGAGCAGAGTGATCGCTACGGACGTTGGTATGGTCAGCTAGGTACTCCCTCACCATCTTTCTGTACAGCTCCCCCCTACTCTGCCTAGACTGGGGACAGGTGACAGTGTCTTGCTGGGGTGACATAAAAGTGGCAAAGGCCTTGGAGAGCGTTCCCCTGCCAGTGCTGGACAAGCTGCCTGCTCGCCTCCTCTCCCCCGCTACTTGGCCCACAGAACCATGCCCTCTGCCGCTAGCGGCGTCAGATGGGAAGAATTGTTTCAGCTTGTGCACCAGGGCCTTTTGATATCTATTCACTCTCATATTCCTTTCCTCTGCAGGGATAAGAGTGGAAAGGTTCTGCTTGTACCATGGGTCCAAGAGAGTGAACACCCAGTAATCGGTGTTTGAAAAAAATTTTCTAACATGAAGTCTGCCATGTGCGCCAGAGTCCAAACACGTAAGAATTCCCTCTCCTCACTAGCCTGACTCTCCATTTCCTCCTCCTCCTCCAAGTCCTCCTCTTCGGCCCATACACGCTCAAGAGTTAAGGACTGAGCACTGGTACCCTCTACTGTCTCGCCAACATTCTCCTCCTCTTCCTCCTCATCCTCATCCCCCTCCTCCGATACGCGCTGAGAAACAGACCGGAGGGTGCTCTGGCTATCAAGCGACGTATCTTCCTCCACCATCTCTTGTGACAAGCGCAAAGCATCCAAGTTGATGCTGAGCAGTGAGTTTTTCAACAGGCAAAGCAGTGGGATGGTGAGGCTAATAATGGCGGCATCGCCGCTGACCATCTGTGTTGACTCCTCAAAGTTGCTCAACACCTGGCAGATATCAGACATCCACGTACACTCCTCATTGTAGACTTGAGGAATCTGACTGACCTGACTACCAGTTCTGGTGGAAGTTGACATCTGGCAGTCTACAATCGCTCTGCGCTGCTGGTAAACTCTGGATAACATGTTTAATGTGGAATTCCATCTCGTGGGCACGTCGCACAACTGTCGGTGAGCGGGCAGTTGTAGGCGGTGCTGCACTGCCATGAGAGTGGCAGCATCTGTGGTCGACTTGCGGAAATGCGCACAGATGCGGCGCACCTTGGTGAGCAAATCAGATAGATTGGGGTATGTCTTGAGGAACCGCTGAACTATGAGATTGAACACGTGGGCCAGGCATGGCACATGTGTCAGTCTGCCGAGTTGCAGAGCCGCCACCAGGTTACGCCCGTTGTCACACACAACCATGCCTGGCTTGAGGTTCAGAGGTGCCAGCCAGCTGGTGGTGGTTAGGCTAGTAGTGGTGGCACCCCTGCTGATCCTGGTGTGGCATAGGTTGCACACCACAGTCCGTCGGTCATCCTCACTTTCTTTAAAGAACCTCCAGACTTGCGAGCATAGCATATCAACCCAGCTTGGGTCAGTCACCTCGTCATCCTCCGATTCCTCAGTCTGCTCCCCCCTCGGAATTCCTCCCCTTACAACAACTTCACCACTGTCTGACAATCGTGTCTCCTCATTGTCCGACACCTCTTTACAAACTTCTTCCACTAACTCAACATTGTCATCATCATCATCATCATCACCCACAGACTGCGACAGTTGGAAAACTTGGGCATCGGGAACGAGGTCAGCAGCAACCTGAGAAGTGGTTTGTGACTCTGGGAAGGGTCCAGAAAACAGTTCCTGAGAGTATGCCGGATCGCATTCCAAATTTTCCTGGGAGGGGGCAGACTGGTGGATAGGAGGTTGAGGTGGAGGAGCCATAGGAGTGCTCCCTTGGGTAATGTGGGTGGACTGCGTGGAAGACTGACTGGTGGACAAATTACTTGAAGCATTGTCCGCAATCCACGACATAAGCTGTTCGCACTGTTGTGGTTTCAACAGTCCTCTACCACGTGTCCCTGTAAGTTGAGACATGAAGCTAGGGAGTGTAGCTCTGCGGCGTTCTACAGCTCCCTCATCAGCAGGTACTGTCTCACCCTGCCCAGGACCACGGCCTCTGCCCCCTGCAGTAATTGAATGCCCACGCCCATGCCCTCATCCTCGACCCTTAGCCCTGGGGTTCACGAGTTTTTGTATATAAGTGTATGATATAAAAAAAAAAATTAAACGGGCCGGGTGTACTGAAACCCACAAACTTGCTCATTCTGGTAGAATTAAGTGACGTACATAAAGTGTCACCTGGACAGATTATACGGATTGGAGCGAGTGTGCTGAACTGTGACACACAGAAAGGTTACACGCAGCTGAGTAAAATGGATTTGTATCACTGAGCTAAAACAACTGAAGAACTAATTTTTTATTAAATTTTGTTTTTTGGGAACGTGACGTGCAGGAACTATCGTAGAACTGACTGACACCCTGTTAACGGTGGCTATTTAGACTGCGACCCAGACAAATGTCGCACAGAGAGTTTTCTGGATCAAGCTGTAGATGATATTGGTAGCAAATGACTTGGTTGTATTCTGTGACATACAGAAAGTGTCACCTGGATAGTATATACGGATCGGAGCGAGAGTGCTGAACTGTGACACACAGAAAGGTTACACGCAGCTGAGTAAAATGGATTTGTATCACTGAGCTAAAACAACTAAAAAACTATTTTTTTTTATATTTTGTTTTTTATATTTTTTTTTAAATTTTGTGTTTTTGGGAACGTGACGTGCAGGAACTATCGTAGAACTGACTGACACCCTGTTAACTGTGGCTATTTAGACTGCGACCCAATCGCAGTCGAGTTTTTGGGATAAAGCTGTAGATGTTATTTGTAGCAAATGACTTGGTTGTATTCTCTGACGTACAGAAAGCGTCACCTGGACAGATTATATGGATTGGAGCGAGTGTGCTGAACTGTGACACACAGAAAGGTTACACGCAGCTGAGTAAAATGGATTTGTATCACTGAGCTAAAACAACTGAAAAACTAATTTTTTTTTTTAATTTTTTTTTTTTGGGAACGTGACAGGCAGAAACTATCGTAGAACTGACTGACACCCTGTTAACGGTGGCTATTTAGACTGCGACCCAGACAAATGTCACACAGAGAGTTTTCTGGATCAAGCTGTAGATGTTATTGGTAGCAAATGACTTGGTTGTATTCTCTGACGTACAGAAAGCGTCACCTGGACAGTATATACGGATTGGAGCGAGTGTGCTGAACTGTGACACACAGAAAGGTTACACGCAGCTGAGTAAAATGGATTTGTATCACTGAGCTAAAACAACTGAAAAACTAATTTTTTTTTTAAATTTAGTTTTTTTGGGAACGTGACGGGCAGAAACTATCGTAGAACTGACTGACACCCTGTTAACGGTGGCTATTTAGACTGCGACCCAGACAAATGTCGCACAGAGAGTTTTCTGGATCAAGCTGTAGATGTTATTTGTAGCAAATGACTTGGTTGTATTCTCTGACGTACAGAAAGCGTCACCTGGACAGATTATACGGATTGGAGCGAGTGTGCTGGACTGTGACACACAGAAAGGTTACACGCAGCTGAGTAAAATGGATTTGTATCACTGAGCTAAAACAACTGAAAAACTAATTTTTTTTTTATTTTGTTTTTTTGGGAACGTGACGGGCAGAAACTATCGTGGAACTGACTGACACCCTGTTAACAGTGGCTATTTATACTGCGACCCAGACAAATGTCGCACAGAGAGTTTTCTGGATCAAGCTGTAGATGTTATTTGTAGCAAATGACTTGGTTGTATTCTCTGACGTACAGAAAGCGTCACCTGGACAGATTATACGGATTGGAGCGAGTGTGCTGGACTGTGACACACAGAAAGGTTACACGCAGCTGAGTAAAATGGATTTGTATCACTGAGCTAAAACAACTGAAAAACTAATTTTTTTTTTTATTTTGTTTTTTTGGGAACGTGACGGGCAGAAACTATCGTGGAACTGACTGACACCCTGTTAACAGTGGCTATTTAGACTGCGACCCAGACAAATGTCGCACAGAGAGTTTTCTGGATCAAGCTGTAGATGTTATTGGTAGCAAATGACTTGGTTGTATTCTCTGACGTACAGAAAGCGTCACCTGGACAGTATATACGGATTGGAGCGAGTGTGCTGAACTGTGACACACAGAAAGGTTACACGCAGCTGAGTAAAATGGATTTGTATCACTGAGCTAAAACAACTGAAAAATGTATTTTTTTTTTTAATTTTGTTTTTTTGGGAACGTGACGTGCAGAAACTATCGTAGAACTTACTGACACCCTGTTAATGGTGACTATTTAGACTGCGACCCAGACAAATGTCTCACAGAGAGTTTTCTGGATCAAGCTGTATACGTTATTGGTAGCAAATGACTTGGTTGTATTCTGTGACGTACAGAAAGTGTCACCTGGACAGTATATATGGATTGGAGCGAGTGTGCTGAACTGTGACACACAGAAAGGTTACACGCAGCTGAGTAAAATGGATTTGTATCACTGAGCTAAAACAACTGAAAAATGTATTTTTTTTTTTAATTTTGTTTTTTTGGGAACGTGACGTGCAGAAACTATCGTAGAACTTACTGACACCCTGTTAATGGTGGCTATTTAGACTGCGACCCAGACAAATGTCTCACAGAGAGTTTTCTGGATCAAGCTGTATACGTTATTGGTAGCAAATGACTTGGTTGTATTCTGTGACGTACAGAAAGTGTCACCTGGACAGTATATATGGATTGGAGTGAGTGTGCTGAACTGTGACACACAGAATGGTTCCACACTGCTGTGTGCAATGGATTTGTATCACTGAGATAGAACAATAAAAAAAAACAGGGTTAGATATGGCGATAGCTGCACTACTAGTGCCAGCCAGCCAGCCAAGCCAGGAGACAAAAAAAAATTATTCTAGCCCTTAGAAGGGCTGTTGGGTTCTTTGTGGGTGATTCCTGCCTAACAGAGAACTAAATGCAGGCCCTAACACTGTCCCTTAAAGGCAGCAGCTCTATCCCTAACGACATCCAGACGGCATCTGAGCCGAGCACCTCGGCCAGTCACTAGTATATTCCAGGGTCACCTGATCAGGCCAGCCAACCCCTGCTATCGACATGTAAGGGCCCCACGTGATGCTGTGTGTACCATAGAGTCTCCTGGCTTGTGATTGGCTGAGTTTTTAGGCGCCAAAAAAGCACGATGGAGAAGTTGCCATTTCCTCGAGTATGGCGAGATACTCGTCCGAGCAGCGAGCACTTACGAGTACCCTAATACTCGAACGAGCACCAAGCTCGGACGAGTATGCTCGCTCATCTCTACACACAATCCATGACATGGTCTAAAATTTCTTTGTAGGCATCAGCATAAATGTTATCCAAAAACCACCACAATAAACATTTTCCATTGTCCAACACAACATTATGCCAGTTTTATATCTGATCTGTTATCACTAAAATGTCTCATTACATTGTGTTCCTGTTTCTTCTATCTGGTACTATTGATGTTACAAAGGATTTATTAGCAGAAGATATAAGAGGATGTCTACAGTTTCTCTGAAAATTACAGTTTCGAGTGTTACTTAGTAAAAATATGTTTCATAATAACATCTTGTCTTTGGTAACCAAGCTTTGCTCTTGTGATAAAAGCCTTGCTAACAGTATTTTAATTGAAACTTTTAATCTAGATATTGTCTAAGCCTCTGTTAAATGTTGCCTTCTTGCTTCAATTCAAATTTTCTTAATCATCATTTTCACGTTGAATACTGGTACACTGTCTGGCTCATTATGCTAAAGAAAGATGAAGTAGCCTATTAACATGCTGAACAGCCTACGAGATGTTCTGATACAGAATGTCATTCATTTTTATGAGTTGGCTGTCATTGTATGCTGCAATAAAGTTATAATTCCTCACTGACAGTGTGTGATGGGGACTGTCACTGCACAATCCTTATTAAAATTTTAATAATTGTAAATCAAAGGAAAGCAAATATGGCTTTTTATAGAATGGTTGTTTAAAAAAGTCAAGAACAGGAAAGTGAAACTACTTGTTTTTTAGCCTTCCCTTCCAATTCATCAAAGTATGTAAAATCATATTGCTCTTTGAAATAATATAGTACATAGTATGCTTGAAAAAACACACAAGTTCACCAAGTTCAATGAAAGGATTGGCGAGGATGTAAATTTAGGAAAGGTGAATGAGACCCAGACTACACATTTGCATGAACATTATTGTTATTTAAAGGGGCTGTCCAGGCATTTAGTCTAAGTGTATGGTGCTAACCTGTGGAGGGAAGCTGTTTTACATAGTTCTTACCTTACTTAGACTTGCTCCCTCGATACAGCCATCTCCACCGCACTCACACACACTAGATATGACAAATTATTTTCCTTTTGCATTATAGTGGGTGTAGCTGAACGGTTCCTGTTATGACTACCTCCTGAGATGACTATTCCACAGATTCACAGTTCTTATGGAAGAAGCCTTGTCACCTCTAGAGATTTTTCTTCTCCAGACATAGGCAGTGTCCCCTTGTCTTTTGATGGGATTTTACATGGAACAACTTTTTACCATATTTTCTGTACAGCCCATTTAAATATTTGTCTAGGTTAATTATGTTTCCCATTAGATGCCTCCTCTCAAGACTAAATAAATGTAATTATTTTAATCTTTCCTCATAACTAAATCCCCTTCATGTCCCTTATCAGTTTAGCTGCTCTCATTTGTACTCTTTCCAGCTCCAGGGAATCCTTTCTATGAACTGGGGCCAAGAATTGGACTGCATATTCCAGATGAGGCTGCACAAAGCTTTGTAGAGTGGTAAAATGATATCCTTCTTCTGTGAGTCCATGCCTGAAAGTATCATGCTGGCCTACCCACATTATTACTCTCTGCAGCTAAATTGTTAATCCCAACATTCTGGCGGAACCCAAGGCCTCCAACTTTCCAAGACTGGGCCAATAAGGTCAATCAAATACTTCAACTAGAAGAACTAGCTCACTGGGAAGCTATGACCAGAACATCCTACCTCAAAATCTGGGATCCCTGGATGCAATCCAAATACATTGACACATCCCTCCTGGCTCCTACACCGCCTTGAATTTTATTTTATTTATAGTTTTCTACTTGCACCCTACGAAGAACTAGTGCAAACTATACCCTTACACCACACACTTACCTTCCAAACTTTTGTTTACTTTTTTATTCTCTCTCTCTCTCTGTGAGGAGTGGGTCAGGGGGACACAAATGACACAGACAAAGTGAGGCCCTGACACTCCTCCCAAACCACTGTCCCTGTCTTTTGGGGGAACCCGGCTCCTTAACAGGCCGGCCCCAACCGAAGACTGCAATTACACTGAAGAAAGTGGAACACGAGACAAACAACCAAAACAAAACACAAGCAGGAACAACCCTAAACAGGTCAGGAACTGAAGGGGTAAAAGGTAACGGAACCAAGCAAGGAATAAACAGAGGATAACACAAAAGGTAGGTAACAGTAACAGAAACCAGGGGAAAAGGTACAGAGTCACTGGAATACCGGATAAACACAGAGTAGCTAGCTTAGGCACAAGGCTCTATAGCAGGCACAGATGAATGTCGAATGTGAAACTAAATAGTGGCTAGAGTCCCAGCCCCAAGGCGTGATAGGAGCAGGTATCCCAGCCACACCCTTGAATGGACCAAAATTACTAGCAGGGACGCCTGCCAGTAAAACTAGCAAAACTAGCCAAACCTATAGCAACCTAAGTGTTACAAGAGGATTTTCTGGCTTGCACTCGGGATGAGCGCAGCATAGCGTCAGGACACAGGAACGCCCGCACCCGCCCAACACCTGCTGGAGGGCCGCAGCACCCGCAAATCCTGACTCTCTCTTTTGCTTTTCACCCCCTCTGATTATTGTTCTGTTTTTTCAAAATTGTTAGTCCACATCTCACTAGCACTGTAGAGGTAGACATCCAAATGGAGTCAGTTGAAGGCTAGTTTGTTTGCATTAGAACAACATGTCATGGATTATATTTAAACATCTAAATGATTGTACAGTTTACTGTGAGAAAATTACTTTCTTTGTATTATGTATTACATGGCTTGCAGAATATCATTGAATAATAAAAAGAAATTTGACACAATACTCTGCTGGCCTTAGAAACAGCTGATTAACAATTCATGCTGTTACTTATTCTATGATCTACATGAACACCCAAATCCTTCTCTACAAATGATCCTCCCAGTGTTACTCCAACATAGGCCGCTTTTACATGAGCGAGTTGCACCATCTGGACTCGGCGTGTGAGTATAACAGAGCACCTGACCTGACCTCCTCTGGAATGTATTAGATAACAGTGACAGCATTATGTCAGTGTTATCCTATAAATTCCAGAACTGTAAGGGTTATATAGCATCATAATTCAATGTAATACTATGCAACCCTGCAGTGCTAGAAGGTCAGGCCGGGTGCTCTGTTATACTCACGCACCGAGTCCAGACGGTGCAACTCGCTCATGTGAAAGCGGCCATATGATGCATGCATATTATTACGACCTGGATGCCTAACTTTACATTTATCCACATTGAATCTAATTTTGCCATGTGGATGCTCAAACACTAGGAGTGTCAAAATCATCTTGTAGTCTGTGAACATTTGCCATAAACTGCACAGCACTACATAGCTTGATCTCATCTGCAAAAATAGAAAGAGTCTTAATCCCATCCTCTGTATCATTAATAAATAAGTTAAATGTGTACCAGCACTGAGCCTTGGGGTACACAATTTCTAAACAGAGGACATTCAGAAAAGGAATAATTGACCACAGCTCTCTGGACATGGTCCATCTTAAGATTCATTCATGTTGCTTATTTTTTTTATTAATTAGACATTAGTCCTTTATAAATAAATCAAATAGCAAATAAGAAATAAGAAAAACAAAGACCTGATTTAGAAGCCTTTTATGTCCAAGATTAATATTATTATTTAAACGGTGGCAAAAATTTTGCTCTAGTTATGTTGCATAATGTATAAGGCATTTGCTGTACATGAGGCCTCTGTTTATACAGGTAATTATGGATTGTCATACTGTTTGTACAAGAGGAAAGGTGCATGCATTCACGTAAAGTTCTGCTTACATGGTTCTTGCCCTTCCAAATGTCTATTTTGGTTTTTGTTCATGTGACTTTCAGCATGACTTTAATTTAGGTCCAAAGCAACTTTTGTTATGAGCCATCATTTTCATAGCTAATTATATATATAAATTTCAAGAAATACCTGGCTATTGAAATCACATTGGTATAGTACGTGTTTCCATCCAGAGTCCTAGAAAAAAGTGTGCTTTAACAAATGTCTTTTTTTTTTTTACAGTGGAACCATATGGTGGTGCCACTGTATAGCAACAGTCTGAGGTATCTGTTCAATGAATACATCATATACAACATGGGACAAAACATCATGTGTACAGTGTTCATTTTAGGACATGGTCAGATATCAGAGTCAAGTATCAATTAATGCCAGTGTGATACCTGACCCTGACACCTGACCCTGTCACCTGACTCTGACACCCGACCCTGACACCTGACCCTGGACTTCAGGCATCAGGGTCGCAATGACTTTTAGCTTCAGTATACTTTACATATGCTGAATCACATAGATGAAGAAAATCTCTCAGGTTGCTGTCTAAACTTATAGCTCAGTGGTTAGACATGTGCCTCCCATGTAGACTTCTGGTGTTCAAAACCCCTATTGGTCTTTAAATAAAGTTTACATTTTATTGAGCCCTAGAAAAGAGGCAAATTCAAGTGATGTGTGACCCTTAAACAATGACTTGTCAGGCGTCAGGATCACAATGACTTTTAGCTTCATTGTACTTTACATATGCTGAATCACATAGATGAAGAAAATCCCTCAGGTTCCTGTCTAAACCTATAGCTCAGTGGTTAGACACTTGCCTCCCATGTAGACTTCTGCGGTTTAAAAACTCCTATTGGTTTTCAAAAAATTTTTACATTTTATTTTAGTCAGTTATTAGACAATAACCTGAGAGATTTTCTTCATCTATGTGATTCAGCATATGTAAAGTACAATGAAGCTAAAAGTAATTGTGATCCTGACGCCTGACGAGTCAACGATCAAGTGTCACACATCACTTGAATTTGCCTCTTTTCTAGGGCTCAATAAAATGTAAACTTTTTATAAAGACCAACAGGGGTTTCAATCCCCAAAAGTCTACATGGGAGGCAAGTGTCTAACCACTGAGCTATAGGTTTAGATAGCAACCTGAGAGATTTTCTTCATCTATGTGATTCAGCATATGTAAAGTATAATGAAGCTAAAAGTCATTGTGATCCTGACGTATGAAGCGTCAGTGATCAAGGGACACACATGACTTGAATTTGCCTCTTTTCTAGGGCTCAATAAAAAGTAAACTTTTTATAAAGACCGACAGCAGTTTTAATCCCCAGAAGTCTACATGGGAGGCAAGTGTCTAACCACAGATCTATAAGTCTAGACAGCAACCTGAGAGATTTTCTTCATCTATGTAATTCAGCATATGGAAAGTACCATGCAGCTAAAAGTGATTGCGACCCTGATGCCTGAAGTCCAGGGTCAGGTGTCAGGGTCAGGTGTCAGGGTCAGGTATCACACTGGCATTATATTGATACTTGACTCTGATATCTGACCATGTCCTAAAATGCACTGTACATGTGAATATCATGTGAACATAGCCATATCTGTGTGGCAGTTCATGGACTCATATGTCAAATTTGTCCGTCTTTGTTCCCTTGACAGCACATAGTGTGACTTAAATGGTGGTAGATACAGTATAGACATTCATTTGCACACACCAATGTGTATCCACACAAGGCACCTAAGAGACCTCAGCTAGCTAGAAAATTGTAACTGTTATCATGAGGACGTAGAAGCAGAGATACTACAGGTTCAGGACCTGTAATTCATGCACTGAAAATAAGTAAATTCAAGCTGTTCACATTCTTTTTTTTTCCTTCATATTTTCCATGTACAATAAAATGCCTTTGTTTAGCACTTATTTAAAATTTGGTTTTAAAACACTGTATATAGACATAGAATAGATTTTCATTCTCAACTGTTCTACCATATGATACACTTTTGGTTTCTACCATTATCAAAAGGTAAGTCAAAAAAGAAGGAAACTCTGTTAGGCCCCTTTCACACGAGCGTGACGGATTAGGTCCGGATGTGCTCAGGGTGCGTTCAGGAAAACTCGCACCATTTTGCAAGCAAGTTCAGTCAGTTTTGTCTGCGATTGCGTTCAGTTGTTCTGTTTTTTCCGCGCGGGTGCAATGCGTTTTGATTCGTTTTTCACGCGCGTGATAAAAAACTGAAGGTTTACAAACAACATCTCTTAGCAACCTTCAGTGAAAAACGCATTGCATCCGCACTTGCTTGCGGATGCAATGCGTTTTTCACGCAGCCCTAAGAAGTAAATGGGGCTGCATGAAAAACGCATTGCGTCCGCAAGCAAGTGCGGATGCAATGCGTTTTTCACTGAAGGTTGCTAAGAACATGCTTTTTTTTTCACGCAACGCAGAACTGATGTGTGAAAAAAAACGCTCATGTACACAGACCCATTGAAATGAATGGGTCAGGATTCAGTGCGGGTGCTATGCGTTCAAGTCATGCATTGCACCCGCGCGGAAAACTCGCTCGTGTGAACGGGGCCTTAAAGGGGTTTTGTCTCTTTCTGATATCCTAACACCTACTATGTCATGTTACAACAAGGATCCCTTTTCAGCACAACTCACAGTCCTGAACAATTATATGTATTTATTGAAATCATTGGCCACCGATTGATTTCAACATCCATTCTTCAATGCATTCACATGACTTAAATAAGCTTTTCAATGCAGTTTTCTCCTTTAATAACAGCTGATTTTAAGATATGTATTCATTGCTTTGATTATTTACCACTTTTTTAACCCCTTTCCCGACCAGCACCGTACAACGCCGGGTCCGTAACAACCTGCTCTATAAAAATATTACATGAGCTGGCCCCCAGGTGAATGCTGTAAAAAATTTAAAAACAAAAAGTATGCAAAAACAGCCATTTTTTCCCCTCTTGCCTCACAAAAAGTGTAATAGCAGGTGATCAAAAAAGTATATATACCCCAAAATGGTACCAATCAAAACTTCATCTCATCCTGCAGAAATTGATACCCTACCTAAGACAATTGCCCAAAAAATAAAAGAAAATGGCAGCACAAAAACAAGATTTAATTCTGTTCAAATATGCAGCTAATGTGTAAAATTTAACAAAAATAAAAATGGTACACATATTGGGTAACAACCTGCTCTATAAAAATATTGCATAATGTGTCCCCTCAGGTGAATGCTGTAAAAAAAAATAAAAAAAACTGCCAAAACAGCTATTTTTTCACCTTGACTCACAAAAAGTGTAATAGCAAGCGATCAAAAAGTCTTATGTACCCTAAAATGGTACAAATGAAAACATCACCTCATCCTGCAAAAATTAACCCCCCACATAAGACAATAACTAAAAAAAATAAAAATCAGTGGCTCCCGCAAACCAATCCATCAAAATCTGTTGTGCAAAATCCATATGGCGCTCCTTCTGTTCTGAGTCCTGCCATGTGCCCCCACAGCAGTTTACCACCACATATGGGGTGTTGCCATATTCAGGATAAAATGGGGAACAAACTATGGGGGGAGTTTCTCCTGTTACCCCTTGTGAAAATGAATAATTTGGGGCTAAAGCAACATTTTATTGAAAGAAATGAAACTTTTCATTTTCACAGCCAAGTGTTTCCAAATTCCATAAAACGCTTGGGGGTCAAAGTGGTCAGTACCCCCCTTAATATATTCTTTGAAGGGTGTAGTTTCCAAAATGGAGTCACTTTTTGACGGTTTCCAATGTAGGGGTACGTCAGGGTCTCTCAATTACAAAACCATTCTAGCAAAATTTGCCTCCAAAGATTCGTATGGCGCTCCTTTCCTTCTGACCACTGCCACAAACCCAGAGACGTTTACCACCACATATGGGGTATTTCTGTAAACTGCAGAATCAAAGCAATGTATATTGAGGTTTAGTTTGCTGTTAACCCTTGCTGTGTTGCAAGAAAAAAATATTAACAAAACCTCCAAAAAAACAAAAAAGTGAAATTTTGAAATTTCACCTCCATTTTCCTTTAATTCTTGTGGAACACCTCAAGGGTTAACAAAGTTTGTAACATCAGTTTTTTTTATAATTTGAAGGGTGTAGTTTCTAAAATGGGGTCATTTATGGGTGGTTTCCATTACGTAAGCCCCTCAAAATCACTTTATATCTGAATTGGTGCTTAAAAAATTTGTTTTGGAAATTTTGTTGAAAATTTGAAAAATGGTTTCTAAACTTCTAAGCCTTCTAACGGTCTAAAAAAGTTAATTGACATTTATAAAATTATGCCAACATAAAGTAGACATATAAGGAATATAAAATAACTATTTTTGGAGGTATTACTATGTATTTTGAAAGTAGAGAAATTGACATTTGGAAATTTGCAAATTTTCCCAATTTTTGGTAAATTTGGTATTTTTTAATAAATAAAAATGAAATATTTTGCCGCAAATTTACTAGTGTCGTGAAGCACAATATGTGATGAGAAAACAATCTCAGAATAGCCTGGATAAGTAAAAGCGTTCCAAAGTTATTACCACATAAAGTGACACATGTCAGATTTGCAAAAAATGGAAAACAGGCCCGGGGTTGAAGAGGTTAATGTACCTCATTTACGTTATACCCTGCTGTTTCTTCTACATACCTCCTTTGTGTCTGTTTGCATGTAACAGTTTTTTTTCCCCTCCCGTCCATGTCTTACATATCAAAGTGCAACTCAAGCCTGGTGTGAAAACTTAGGGGGAGATTAATCAAACTGGTGTAAAGTAGAACTGGCTTAGCTCCCCATAGCAACCAATCAGATTCCACCTTTCATTTTTCACAGTTCATTTGGAAAATGAAAGGTGGAATCTGATTGCTTGCTATGGGCAATTAAGTCAGTTCTACTTTATATCAGTTTGATAAATCTCCCCTTTAGTTTCTTTTAAAATGATTGTTCTATAGTGCTTATAAACTTGGGCAGCCCCTGTAAACGGTCCATTGATACTTACCCCAGCATTGACAGCCAGTGATTGGCTGCACCATGACATGTGTCACTGCGGAAATCGGGAGGATGACATCAGTGGTTGGCAGGACATTTCAGGGCATTGCTGGAAGCAGCAGGGCTGAAAAGTGGTACATGTAGCTTCTTTTATTATTTTGACACATTTACAGAGCCTGTTGTTTTTATTTCGCTTTCACAACCCTTGTAAGGTCTATGCGTTTTGTCCTTTTGAAACAGTATTTAGTTCTGGTTAAACAAACATATGTAACTTATTTTACCAGACCAGTGTTTGAATTTGGCCTAGGAATGTGCCCTTTATGAGCCACAGTTATAATGTTCCTTCTCTAACACAGATCAGAAATATATTTGTCCTTTACTCAACAGTTGGAGGCAATTCACAAAAAATAGAGTGCAATGTGACTTTGAAGTTAGTGCTTCATCCTGAGGAATCATAGAAAAGAAAATTGGTCAGAATGGCTTAAAGGGGTATTCCCATCTCACAAATGTAGTTTGTATAGTTAGATAAAGCCATACCAATATTATTACTAATTGAATGTATTTACATTCAATGTACCATTTAGAAGATTTTCTTATTTGTATATCCATTGTCCCACACACATCAGTCAAGCCGTTGCCCCTAGTTACGACCACCGCGGCCATGTAGTAGTGGTGGCCGGCTTGCTCCTTTTCAAACCCGCTCTGAGGTAACTGCTGTATTGTGAACGCACATTGCATGAGCATGCGGAGACACATCTTAGGGTACTTTCACATTTGTGTAATGGATGCTACCAGTCCAAAACGCAATGGTCAGGATCCGTCCAAAACGCAGACTTTATAAACAGATCCTGCTCCATAGAGATGAATTGATCTTGCAACAGGATCCGTTTCTCTGCGTTTTGTAAGTGTAGACAAAAATGCTACAACCCTAAGATGTGTCTCCGCATGTTCATGTAATGTGTGTTCACAATACAGCAGTTACCTCAGAGCGGGTTTGAAAAGGAGCAAGCCGGCCACCACTACTACATGGCCGCAGTGGCCTTAACCAGGGGCAACGGCCTGACTGATGTGTGTGGGACAATGTCTATACAAATAGGCAAATCTTTTAAACGGTGCATTTTGTATAAATACATTCTATTAGTGAAAATATTGGTATGGCTATATCTAACTATACTGTCATGGGAAGCAGGCGGCGTGCTTCCCTCATGCAGCGCCTGTCATGGGAGGCCGACGTCGCCCTCCCTCTGCACGGCGTCGCCGGACCTCTCCGCCCCCCCTAGAGACGAGCAGTAGGGAATTGAAGTGCTGGTCTGGTCAGCCAGCACTTCATCAGTTAATTCTCTGTTTGGGTTTAGCCATGTGGTGCTGATCACACCACATGGCTACTTTACATATTGTTTTGACAGCTTGCTCCGCCTCAGGTCATGTGATGCTGGCCACATCACATGATCCTGGGCGGGCTATTTAAAGATGGCAACTTCCTCACTCAGTGCCTGTGATTAGTCTTCTCCCTTTGATCAGTGCTGTGTGTGACCTTGCTGTATTGGATATTTTGGTATTTCGGATTTTGGACTCGGACTTTGACTATTCTTTGCTTGACCCTTTGTATGTGATGTGACCTCCTGTATTTGACCCGGCTAGTTTACCATTCTGTTATTGTGTTTGTACTGTCTGTGTTTGGTCTCTCCCTGTGTATCCCTTTCCCTCCCTGTGCACTTACGCAGTATAGGGAACGCCGCCAAGTTACGGTGTTGCCGCTTAGGGCTCCAACTGTAAGTAGGTAGGGAAAGAGGTGGGTTTCAGTACAGGGCACACTTTCCCTTGTCTCCCCCGTGACATATACAAACTACATTTGTGAGATGGGAATACCCCTTTAATTAACTTAGAGAACACCTATGAAAACTGATCTTTAAATATAATGCCCATATGTATCTCATTGATAATTAGGAGTAATATTCAGTTCTTAACAGAAAAATATTCTAAGTAACAAGGTTTGTAATAGTAGTTATTAAGTAGCAATGATGTTATGGGTGAAACATATACACTTCATCACTACTGACTGCTTGACATTTTCATGCCATAAAATCCGGATATACAATATATCATATTTCTCAAACAAATAAATCTCTGTGGCACAACATGCTAATCTGGTTCGCCAATATCACATTATAAAGTCATCTAAGCCAATTTAAGTCATTGCAGTGATGCCTCATCGGTTGCTCTGTCATTAGAAACAGATTGATCAAATAAACATTATTTCATTTACCAGCAGTGTGCTAATGAATCATTCAAGTTTTCCTCTTCAATCTAGGGGCAAAAATACCATGTTGATTTGAAGCATAGATACAAACCAGAAAAGCACTTTTGTGCTATGCATAAAGAGACATCAGGAGACATGATTTTAGCTGTTTAAATTGTTACTAGAGATGAGCGAACATGCTTGTCCGAGCTTGGTGCTCGTTCGAGCATTAGGGTATTCGTACATGCTCGATACTCGGACGAGCATCTTGCGATACTCGAGGAAATGGCATCTTCCTCTTGCTGCACCTTTTTCTGAGCCAATCAACATGCAGGAGAGTCTTTGGTACCTCCTAGCATCACGTGGAACCCCTACAAGTCGATAGCAGGGATTGGCTAGCCAGATCAGATGACCTGGGAATATAAGAATCTGGTCCAGCGCTGCTCGCCTCAAACGCCGCCTGGATGAGATTAGGGATAGAGCTGCTGTCTGTCAGGGGGAGTGTTAGGTCCTCAATTTAGATTTTGGTTAGGCAGAAATCATCCTCGAAGAACCCAACAGCCCTTCTAAGGGCTACAAGCACCTTTTTTTTGGTCTCCTCCTGGCTGCTGGCTGGGACTTGTAGTGCAGCTACTGCCATCTTGGCTGCACACTGTGCACAGCAACTGGAGGCAGAAAGGGGACAGCACGTGGTCCACACAGACCCCAAAGAAATTGCCCAAAGTCCTCTCCGTACTCATTTTTGCTTCTGCTGTACCTTGGCTTGCTGGGATCTGTAGTGCAGTCTAGGGAATACGTTTTTTCTCTCAGGTATATATATTACAGTGCAGTGAACAATTCTGTAGTGTGCTGTACAGTAGCCGCAGTCTAAAGAGAATGTTTTTTCTCTCAGTTATATATACTACAGTGCAGTGAAAAATTCTGTAGTGTGCTGTACATTAGCCGCAGTCTAAAGACTACATTTTTTCTCTCAGTTATATATACTACAGTGCAGTGAAACATTATGTTGTGTGTGGTACTGTAGCCGAAGTCTAAAGACTATGTTCTTTCTCTCAGTTATATATACTATAGTCCAGTGAAAAATTCTGTCGTGTGCGGTACAGTAGCCGCAGTCTAGAAAATACGTTTTTTCTCTCAGTTATATATACTACAGTGCAGTAAAAAATTCTGTTGTATGCGGTACAGTAGCTGCAGTCTAAAGACTACGTTTTTTCTCTCAGTTATATATACTACACTCCAGTAAAAAATTGAGTGGTGTGCGGTACAGTAGCCGCAGTCTAAACAGTACTTTTTTTCTCTCAGTTATATATACTACAGTGCAGTGAAAAATTCTGTCGTGTGCGGTACAGTACCAACAGTTTAGAAAATACGTTTTTTCTCTCAGTTATATATACTACAGTGCAGTGAAAAATTCTTTCGTATGCGGTACAGTAGCCGGAGTCTAAAGAATACGTTCTTTCTCTCAGTTGTATATACTACAGTGCAGTGAAAAATTCTGCCGTGTGCGGTACAGTAGCCGCAGTCTAAAGACTATGTTTTTTTCTCTCAGTTATATATACTACAGTGCAGTGAAAAATTCTGTCGTGTGCGGTACAGTAGCCGGAGTCTAGAAAATATGTTTTTTCTCTCAGTTATATATACTACAGTGCAGTGAAAATTCTGTCGTGTGCGATACAGTAGCCACAGTCTAAAGACTATGGTTTTTTCTCAGTTATATATACTACAGTGCAGGGAAAAATTCTGTCGTGTGCGGTAACAGTAGCCGCCGTCTAGAAAATACGTTTTTTCTCTGTTATATATACTAAAGTCCAGTGAAAAATTGAGTGGTGTGCGTAGTACAATAGCCAAATTCTAAAGACTATGTTTTTTCTCTCAGTTATATATACTACAGTGCAGTGAAAAATTATGCCGTGTGTGGTACTGTAGCCGCAGTCTAAAGACTACGTTCTTCTCTCAGTTATATATACTACAGTGCAGTGAAAAATTCTGTCGTGTGCGGTACAGTAGCCGCAGTCTAGAAAATACGTTTTTTCTCTCAGTTATATATACTACAGTGCAGTAAAAAATTCTGTTTGTGTGCGGTACAGTAGCCGCAGTCTAAAGACTACGTTTTTTCTCTCAGTTATATATACTACAGTCCAGTGAAAAATTGAGTGGTGTGCGGTACAAGTAGCCGCAGTCTAAAGACTACTTTTTTTCTCTCAGTTATATATACTACAGTGCAGTGAAAAATTCTGTTGTATGCGGTACAGTAGCCGGAGTCTAAAGACTACGTTCTTTCTCTCAGTTATATATACTACAGTGCAGTGAAAAATTCTGCCGTGTGCGGTACAATAGCCGCAGTCTAAAGACTAACGTTTTTTTCTCTCAGTTATAATACTACAGTGCAGTGAAAACAATTCTGTCGTGTGAGGTACAGTAGCCTCAGTCTAAAGACTACGTTTTTTTTCTCAGGTATATATACAACAATGCAGGGAAAAATTCTGTCATGTGCGGTACAGTAGCCCAGTCTAGAAAATATGTTTTTCTCTCATTAGATATACTACAGTCCAGTGAAAAATTGAAGTTGCTCTGTGCGGTACAATAGCCGCAGTCTAAAGACTTACGTTTTTTCTCTCAGTTATATATACTACAGTGCAGTGAACAATTCTGTCGTGTGAGTACAGTAGCTGAGTCTAGAAAATACATTTTTTCTCTCAGTTATATATACTACAGTGCAGTGAAAAATTCTGTAGTGTGCGGTACAGTAGCTGCAGTCTAAAGACTATGTTTTTTGCTCTCAGTATATACATACTACAGTGCAGTGAAAAAATTCTGTCGTGTGCGTACAGTAGCCGGAGTCTATAAAATACATTTTATCTCTCAGTATATATATACTTACAGTGCATGAAAAATTCTGTTGTGTGTGGTACAGTAGCCGCAGTCTAAAGACTACGTCTTTCTCTGCAGTTATATATACTACAGTGCAGTTTAAAAATTCTGTCGTGTGCGGTACAGTAGCCGCAGTCAAAAGGACTATGTTTTTTCTCTCAGTTATATATACTACAGTACAGGGAAAAAAATCTGTTGTGTGTGGTACAGTAGCCGGAGTCTATAAAATATGTTTTTTCTCTCAGTTATTATATACTACAGTGCAGTGAAAAAATTCTGTCGTGTGTGGTACAGTAGCCACAGTCTAAAAACTATGTTTTAGTCTAGAAAATACGTATTTTCTTTCAGTTATATATACTACAGTGCAGTGAAAAATTGAGTGGTGTGCGGTACAATAGCCGGAGTCTAAAGACTACGTTTTTTTCTCTCAGTTATATATACTACAGTGCGGTGAACAATTCTGTCATGTGCGATACAATAGGCGCAGTCTAAAGACTACATTCTTTCTCTCAGTTATATATACTACAGTGCAGTGAAAAATTCTGTCGTGTGTGGTACAGTAGCCGCAGTCTAAAGACTACGTTTTTTTTCTCAGTTATATATACTACAGTGCAGTGAAAAATTCTGTCGTGTGCGGTACAGTAGCCACAGTCTAGAAAATACGTTTTTTCTTTCAGTTATATATACTACAGTGCAGTGAAAAATTGTGTCATGTG
>ONZH01028893.1:0-42832 GCA_900303285.1 Rhinella marina
GCCCTCTCTCCAAATAATTTTTTCCGGAGGTCCACCTACAGGCCCTCTCTCTAAAACAATTTTTCCGGAGGTCCACCTACAGGCCCTCTCTCCAATCCAGTTTCCAGTTTTATTTGCGCAAACTGCGTAAATTATTATTTTTGGGATAGGTGTGAAAAATAATATTACCTGCGTATCTATATTGCCCAACATTGGATACGGTAGCAAGTGGAAGACCAAACACATGCTGCCAAAAGGTTTCCGCAAATTTGTGGTCCACCCGCAAATTCCTTGTCCACAATGTCAAGGAGGTCGAGGTTCTATTGATGAGCAACAAGTCCTTCTGTGCTGAAATCACCGACAACGTCTCCATCTAAGAACCTAAAGACCATTGTGGAGAGAGCGGCACAGCTCGCCATCAAAGTGACGAACCCCAACGCCAGACTGCGCAGAGAAGATAACAAATAAATATCTCTGTGGTTATTTTTGCTAAATAAAAGTTAAATAAACACCAAAAAAATTGATCTGTTCCTGTGCCTTATCCACCCAAGTTGAATCTCTCCCATCATGAGAAAGTCCCCCCAAGGAGTCCCCACTGTAACTTGCTTCCCATACAACTACCTCACCCCCCGACACCTGTGTCTCGCCATTGTCCACCACCTCCTCAGACAACACTGGTAAATCCACACTGTCAGCACACGGAAACAGCAAAAGGTCTTGCGAATTGGGGCAGAGAATGTTGTGGGCTAGCACGTCAGGGAAGGGGTGACTATGGGGTTCCAGGGAGTACGTGACCACATGCAATCTCCTTCTAAAAAGTCATGCCACACTTGATCAATCTCATAATTTACGACTGTACCGGTTGATGCTAAATTTTTAAGTTGGGGTCCTGTGTCGTCATTCTAACTCCATCCGGCTGTTGTCACCACCACACACGCTAGCCCAGGGGGCACTCCTCTGGCTCTTCCAGCGAAACCTCCTTCCCCCCACCTACAGGCCCTCTCTCCAAACAATTTACCTGGATAGGGGACGTATTAGATATTGTACTGATGTTTTTTGTTTTTCTTCTTTTAATTGCCTCCTGACCTGTGATAGGCAGAGCATGGATACGTCCCCTTAGCTGCAGTGGGTAAGACACTCCCCTGGCCAAAGCAAGCTCTTTTTCCATTTTCCGTGTTCGAAAAATCCATTAAATATAGGGTCCCAAGATAGGGGACGTATATGGTATTAAACTGAGAAGAATCGATACCATACCGGTTGATGCTACAGTTTTTCAAAATCCATTCCGGCTGTTGTCACCACCACACACGTTAGCCCAGGGGGCACTCCTCTGGCTCTTCCAGCGAAAGCTCCTTCCCCCCCACCTACAGGCCCTCTTTCCAAACACTTTACCCGGGTAGGGGACGTGTTAGATATTGTACTGATTTTTTTTTGGTTCTTCTTTTAATTGCCTCCTGCGATAGACAGGAATCGAACCCGGGTCAACTGCTAGCTATGCTCACCACTTTACCACCAACAGCCACAGCAACTGATAAGAACAGATACTAAACTTGATGTCAGCTGCAGTGCCAGCATGAGCAGTGGTGTCACCTGCAGGCGGTGATGGACCTTCGTTGCACCTATTTTGGTGCTTCCCTAACATGTGATGGGTATTTGCCTCGCCTTTCTTGGTCTGGGTGAGCACAATTGCCATGAGGGTAACCACCAGGCTGTTGCCTGAGAATTTGGTAATGGTGGGATTAAGCAGCCTCAGAGGCATCCATGCATGCTGCCCCTGCTGTTTCCTGTCCATTTCCGTGGTGTTTCCATCATTTTCTGAGGTTTCCAGGTTTTCACCCAGCCTTCCCTAGGCAGAGCCTTGGTCCCCTGCAAAAATGCTCGAGTCTCCCATTGACTTCAATGGGGTTCGTTATTCGAAACGAGCACCCAAGCATCGGGAAAAGTTCGACTCGAATAACGAGCACCCGAGCATTTTAGTGCTCGCTCATCTCTAGTCACAGGCTCTCACAAACAGTCATGAACTGATCAGTTTTGTCCTGAATGGAAAAGGATCCGTTCAGAATGCATCAGTTTTGCTTCAGTTTGCTTCAGTTCAGTCTCCATTCTGTTTTGGAGGCGGACACTAAAACGCTGCTTGCTGCGTTTTGGTGTCCGCATGAAGAAACTGATGCAAACGGATCTGTCATGACTCACAATATAAGTCAATGGGGACAGATCCGTTTCGTCTGACATAATAGAAAACGGATCCGTCCTCCATTGACTTTCACCGTCTTTGCTATGTAAAATATAATACAAACGGATCCGTTCAAAACGGATGCAGGTGGTTGTATTATCATGACGAATCCGTTTGTGAGAGCCTGGGTGGATCTCACAAACGGATCCTGCAAGTGTGAAAGTAGCCTAACCAGAAAGCCAGGAAAATGCTCAACACGTATTGCAGTCCTAAATAAATAAATTATCAGATGCAAAGGGGTGCTTAGCAAGAGCTCATCTTCTCACTCAATTTCTGGAAAATAAAAGCTCCCCATATTTAATAATCAGAGAACAACTATGCTTTCTAGTTGATGGGAGAAGAGGGAATAACATACACAGAGGTATGTTACCTCTCCCAATAAATCTACAGTTTTACAGGGAGAGGGGATCTGTGCCTCTCTTCCTCTCTCTGAAACCTGTCAGCATATCCGCCACTATCCCCCATCTCCCCTTCACACTGGCTGCTTCAACCTCATCTATCTCAGGCTGTATAGCAGCCTAGAGATATTAGCCAGGTGAGATAGCACATTTATAAACCAGGTTTTGAATGAGATCTGCAGGTATTAATTTCCCACAATCCTGGCCATGTTTCACAGCTTACATAGTTATTTTTACTCTAGCCTAAGAAAACGCCCTCAGAAGATATCCCCCTCTGCAACCACACAGTCCGATAAGGGTTCGATCAAGGCTGTATTGTCTTTTTCTGCTTGAACAAGCTTTGCTCGGGCTGTTGCTTGAGAAAGTTAAGGTGTGGTCCATGGAGGGAATGTTTGAGGCAGTCTCCTGTATGCCACAATCTTGCATGGGTGAAGGAGCACTGCGGAGGACAGAAGGGGAGCTATGGGTCAGAGAAAGTATTTCCACTGGAGGAGCTAGCCACATAGTCATATGCTAGCACAGCACCACCAATATGTCAAGTGTCTGTTGCCAACAAAACCAACTGGAATCCCACACCGATGATGTAGCACTGTGGATGATGGTAGCAGTGCTTTGATTGAGAGGTTGAGTAATAATAATCATCCATGTGTGGATGCCACTGTCTTGTCATAAGATAAAAGATCTTAGATTGATCGTAAGTTACAATTTATATAACTGTCCAAAGCTGCATTCATACTTCTGCTGGCTTCAGAATATAAATATAACATCATTCCATGCCCAGAGCTTTGTGTAGTTATCTTTCTTCAGGGAGGTGTAGTCTTTTTACCATTCACTGCACAGTTATCTAAAGTAGATAAAAGTAATTATCCTACTATATTGTTACAGCTTTGCTTAGGTTATGTCCACGTACCGTATGTGGCACGAACTCTGGTAGTCTGTTCCAGCAGAGAAACAACTACCAGAGTTCACCATATCCAGCATAGCCATATGCTACCACAAACTGCCAGATCACCATTGACTATAATGGGATTCAACTGGAATGCAATTGGTTTCCAGCATGAATACCAGCTTTTGGAAAACAAATACTGCACAAATACTGCATTTATAGTCAATGGGGATCCGGTGGTATGTGGCAGTATCCTACAGTAAACTCTGGTAGGCTGTTCCAGGGAATTTAAAACAGTTTGTCAGGTACAGAGAACCACACCAATCACTAAAACAAAGGGACAGAAGTGCTCAGCCAAGCACTACATGCCACCACACTTAGATCCAGACAGGGCATACATGAGGATTGGATCAGTTATCTGGAATGAGTGTTTTAACAAATGCTCAATTGGTCGATATCAAGGTGCCGCCACTAATCACCCAACAAGCACGCAAATGTATCTTTCTTGTGGCACTTAAAATCCTTGTGAACATCACCCGTTGATGTGCTGCCAACAAGCAAAGAAACTGTATAGGGTCGAAGAATCGTAGTAATGATCATTCCTCCCCACACTTGCCTGATCATTGCTGCAAATACAGCGGCCAACGACTGGAACAAATGTGAAATTAATTCTTGATCACTGCCAGCTCTATGGACCCACATAAATAGGCCCTAAGAGTGCTTTAGTTGATCAGAATTTTTGTAAAATCAAAGATTAATATCCCTTTTTCATATATAGAACAGATGATCCCTACTGTTTCTTTCCTCCTCCTCTGTTATCAATATATATTATAATTAGCGGACACAGAAAAAAGCCCAATATGATGACACTTTCATACTTGAGACATTCTTGGTGAAATTCACACTTTGCGATGAGAAACATAAATACCATGTGCTGTGGTGTCCATATTTCACAAGTGCAGATGTCTTCTGTCTGTATTCTATGTAAATAATTGTCACATTTCCTTCCCTACAGCCGTTTTCCTCTACTAGACAGATACCTTGGCTGCAATTTAATTTAGATGAAACACTGCTCGATAAATCACAGTTAAATAAATGTTTGAATTAAGTTCACTGCCCATCTAACCTAAGCCTTGTTAGATTCTACTTTTGGTTCTACTAACTTCCTCTGTTCATCGAGGTGCTTACATTTCTAAATTCACGTCCTAATACAGGGCATTCTATTTGTTTCTTTTGTACCTGATAAGCGTGATTGTATATGGCAAACAGAAAATGTAAAATATAAATGGAGTTATACATAATTCAGCATGCACATATTTAATGCATGAGGTGTATATTTAATGAGTTTAAAATTATTTATATAATTGGTTTTTTGATGGCATGTATTTCATATCCTGCTTTCTAGGTAAATCATTCTATAATACCCTTTAACAGTTTCATCTAGGAAGGCGTATATCAAAAGGCTACATAGTTGGAGAGAATAGACCGGCTTTGATCGAAAAAGATATTTTAGTTGCAATCTAATTTCCAGATGAATGAAGAATTTCTCATAAGTAGTTCCCGTCTCGGAGCATACTCATCCTACTGGCAAATGGAAAAATAGAGGAGCCCTCTGCACTCTAGAAACAATAGGCTAAAATTCAATTTCCACCACTGATTAATGCTATATTTGCACTAATATTAGGTTTGCCCTGGCCAGTGTTTTATAGCTAGTCATTCTTGGCTTTTTTATTTATTTATTTCCTTTGCTGCGGTTCTCGAAGATTCGATTTCAAGAACAAACCAGCCAGCGAGGAATAATAACAGCAATAATAACAGTATAGAGAAACAGAGGTGAACTTTGGAAGTACGGCTCTACTTTGAGCAAACAGATGTCTCTTCATGTTTGCCGTCAGTGAGAAAAATAAACACGGACAAATGTGACAGTTGAAATTTGCAGCTTTATTATTAATATTGTGATTACACCGTTTATTACCAAGAGGCTTGTTTGAATTTAGCCATTTATGCCATGCACACAAGTCGGGCTATAGCAGAAAATATTTAGCCATCTGTATTACAAAAAGAGTTTAAGATCTTCATACTGGCGGATTGTTGTGATGCTATATTTTATACGCTTCAGTTGTAAATATTAGATGTAAAGGATTGTATTCATCTTACAAGATATATTAACCTATATAATGCCAAAATGAAGTACACTGAAGATATATCAGCAAAGCCCTGAAGCAACATACTGCAATTACAGCAGAAAGTGTTTCTGTATAGCTACATCTGATTGTCACCATTTTTTTTTGTTACTCAATAGCATGGGCATCATAACTTTTAGTGTCCAAAGCGGTAAACATAGGTTGGCATTTCCAGAGAAAATTTTTACATATGTGCATAGGCTTTAGAAAATTGGTATGGATCTACACTGATAACAATAGGAAATTGCCCTTTTCAATTACTTCTTAATAGGACTTTTAAAATGCAATTGCCTCAATGCTAATCAATCTTTCCAACAATGTTCTGTTTATCCATAGCATAGATAATTAAAGGGAATGCGTCATTACAAAATCACCTATCATTTAAAGATAACTTGTTGGGTAATTTCTGCTGCTCTATCTGAGAGCAGGACATGATAGAGGGAAGCGGATTTGGAGGTTTATATAATTTGAAGCAGGACTTCTGGTTAAATTTTGACAGGACTCCTAGCAGAGGCAGTGAGAGTCCTGATAACTCTTCCCATACAGAATGATTGAGAGCTCTCCCTGTACAATAGATTGTGCATACTATTATCCGTGGAAAAGGAATATATTTCAGATAATGAAAGCTTATATGAGTTTATCAAAATATAGTATATGGATATAATATAACACAAGATCAATATCAAATATGGATATAATATAACAAACAGTCTTCTTCTGCTTAATAGATAACAGAAACAGGACCTTGATATAGAATATTTAACATATGTGGTTTAAAAAGTCCAATATAAAATCTCAATAATTTTTGTATCTTTGTTGTTTCTGCTGTATTTAAGTTGACTCAATATTTTAGTCACGGGGTATCCAGTATAGCTAGACGCATATCGGGGATATAACTTCCCCTTCCTCAGTAGCTGGGATTATTGAGCTACTGTTAAAAACTATTACTGCAGATTTAAAGCTCTCTTTACAGCATCCTTGCTCCTGCTGGATTATATCTCACTTTTTATGAGTCAACTTAAATACAGCAGAAACAACAAAGATACAAAAATTATTGATATTTTATATTGGACTATTTAAACCACATATGTTAAATATTCTATATCAAGGTCCTGTTTCTGTTATCTATTAAGCAGAAGAAGACTGTTTGTTATATTATATCCATATTTGATATTTATCTTGTGTTATATTATATCCATATACTATATTTTGATAAACTCATATAAGCTTTCATTATCTGAAATATATTCCTTTTCCACGGATAATAGTATGCACAATCTATACCTATTGTTTTATCTTTTTTATGCATTAGGATCTGGTGGGTAAGATCCCTTGGTTGTAGCACCTTCCATCATAGTTTGGGATTAGTGAGCCACTTGATTCTATTCATTGTTTGCATTTTTTAGTAATCTCCCTGTACAATGTCTATACACTGTCAATCATCATGTATGGCTGGGATAGTGAGGACTCTCATCGTCTCTCCTAGGAGTCCTGTCAGGATTTACTCTCCTTTTAATCTTGCTCCAAATCATATAAACTTATAAATCACAGAGCTCAGCTTCTCTCCATCATATACTGCTCTCAGAGAAGGGGGGGGGCGCAATTTGTACAATTTGATTTACACAATGTGTTTACCACTTGAAATTTGAACCTAGTTACACAAAGTGTTTACCACTTGAAACTTGGACCTATGAAACTGGCTGACCTGTTACATATATGCTTGGCAGCTGAAGGCCTCTGTGTTGGTCCCATGATCATATGTACCCTTATTGCTTAGGAAAATTATGTTTTAATATATGTAAATGAGCTGCTAGGATTAATGAGCTCAGCTTTCTCTGCAATGGCAATGCCCCCATTGCTCCTAGATGCTCATCCCAAAATGTAAGGCAACAAAACAGGGAAAAAAAGGGAAGTGAATGCTCTTGTAACGCACTGTAGTGCACTGGTTCTGTTACTGCTATGATGTGAACGAACGATGTGAAAAACATGCATTTGTATATATTCATGTGTCTGCCATTGATTCAGTGTGTACCTATAGATATATACTGTATATTGATAAAAACCTGGAAATACTTTGTTAATATGACTTGTATCCATGCCCTTTATGTGTATTCATGTTCTCCTCCCAGCTCTGCCTGTATGTGATGTCTGGCACATGCACTGATAAAGTCAGACGTGGGATTTGAAGCCTAACTAATATGTCAATTAAGTACATATATTTATTTAACCCTTAAAGGACTGTGACCCGATATTAACTTATTCAATCATCTGATTGGAGGGTCTGACTGCTGGGATCACAAGAACAAGGGTGCCCTACACCAGAAAGAATAAAGTGGCAGGTCTACCAAGCCTGCTGCCACTCCATTCACGTCCTATGGGACAGGCGGGGATAGGCACATGTTGCTCAACCTGACACTTCATTCTTTGTGGCGCACAGGAACCTTGTTCTCATGATTGTTTGAGGTTTTTTTATTAAATGGATTTTTCAAGACCTCAAAAAAATTTCAGTAAAGTAGGGAGGCATAAAATAACAAAAGAAGCCTTTCACTTGTCTGATCCCAGTATTTCAGGGCTACTGCTCCAGGAGTTTTCTGCATAGATAACGTCCCCAGCTACAATCTCTGCAGCCAATCACTATTCTCAGCAGTCATATGAGGTGGTCAGGGAGGTCATCAGTGCAGAGCTGGTCTCTATGAAAGACACAACAATTTGTTTTTATTATTTCATCTCCACGTTTTCTCACCTCTGCATCCCAAGAAGAGCTATAACACTTTTAATTTTTCCATCAATGCAGCTCTATTAATATTATTTGCTTTATGGCGCCATAAATTCCAGGGTGCTGTACATATAAAAAAGGTATACAAAAAAGGTATTTTGCATCATATAAAACAGTACAATAAACAATAGGCATCAGTGACCAACTGATACAGAAGGAGATGAGGATGATAATCTACAAGGGAAGAGTCATGAGGACTTTCTGTGGGATGACATAAAGTTTTTAAAGATAAAAAATACTTATGCTATTTTTTGGGTGGTTTGGGAATAAATGATGCTTCATTTTTATAGTTTAAATTTTTAAAGTTTTTTTTTGTAGTAGTAAAAAAAAAAGCACAAATGCATCCCATTTTCAGTCTGTAAAAAACAAATCCTTGAAAAATAGATAGCTCTTTCTATTGAAGAAAGCTATTCTCACCTGAAAAACAGCCAAGAATAGGACCTGTACTGAGATATAGGAAGTGGACACAGATCCATAATGAAAAAGGATGTGTGCATGACCGTATTGAAATGTATAAGTAAGTGCGTTATGTCTTTTATGTGGTCATGTGCATGAGCCTGTTATCTATATATTGTTTTTAGTTCCCTTAAAGGACGAGACCATCTGATCCTTTGATCTTAGGAGGTCTATTAGGACCTACCTAAAGGCCTCTTTACATCAGCAGATAATTGTTTAAAAAATCATAAAATTGGGAGAAAGTGATCAATTATCAAGTAGTGTAAAAGCATTAAATGATCGATTGTTGAAGTGATGATTGTTTGGCGCTGATGTAGACACCTAAATCATGGTTAGTCATTCCACAAGTATAAACAGGTATGGTTTACAGCACAGGCGATTCCACAGTGGGTGTTTGCCTGACAAACAATCTATTACACAATCACACTTTTACATCATACTCTGTGCATCAAAAGGGTTGTCATTTGTACATTAACGACTCGAATAACGACTTGATTGGCCGATCATTCAAATCAAATATCTGATCTTGTAAAGGGGCCTTTAAGTATGCTTACTAGTGATGATTGAGCACCTCGATGTTCGGGTGCTCGGGTGCTCTGGCCGAACACTAGGTGGTGCTCGAGTGCTCGGCCGAGCACCCGAGTACAATGGAAGTCAATGGGAGAAGACTAGGCACCCCCTGCTCGGATGAGGGGAGGGTGTCTGGTCCATAGGGAAACGTCAGAAAATGGTGGAAACACCATAGAAATGGTTAGGGAACAGGATGGGGAGGATGTCTGGATGCATCTTGGACACCGAAGTCGCTGCTATTAACAATGATGGCCGACTATTACGCCACTTCTATGGAATGACAAAAATACCCCCCAAAACCCAAGATAACATCGATTTTACAGGAAATATTGTTAGGAAACATATATTTACTTGTACGTAAAGCACAAGTAGCAGCACGCCATTGCCCCCAAATGTTTTACATGGTCAGCTCAGCAGCAGGCACTCGCCCCTAATGTTTTAGACGGTCAGATCAGCAGCAGACCCACACCCCAAATGTTTTTGAGTGTCAGCAGCACTGAACGTCAACTTGTCAGGATGAAGACCAGAGTGAAGAAGTAACATAGTAACATAGTAACATAGTTTATAAGGCCAAAAAAAGACATCTGTCCATCCAGTTCGGCCTGTTATCCTGCAAGTTGATCCAGAGGAAGCCAAGAAACCCCTGTGAGGTAGAAGCCAATATTCCTAATTTTAAGGGGAAAAAATTCCTTCCCGAAGAGGAAGAGGAAGTAGTGGATGATGAAATCACTGGCCCAACATGGGAAGGAGGCAAGCTGAGCGAGGACAGCAGTACAGAGAGGCAGGGATGCGCAGCACCACAACAGGCTATAAGAGGCGGTGGGGTGGCAAAAGGGAGAAGGCAGGCCACACCAACAAGTGTGGACGATAAAAGAATTGTCATTTGGAACCTATGCTGTATTAAAATAAGCAGGGGCATGAACCTGACCACCACCAGCATGATCCTCATGGCAGCAAAGCATCCTAATAGGTGGGCCAAACGCCTGGATCCACAATCGGTGTCTGAGGCTCACACCACTTCCTCCTCTTCCCTGTGTTACGTGCTAGCCAAGACGCAGGCCCAGATGCCTCCCCCCTGCACCTGGACCCTCGCAAGCACCATCAGCGAGCACATCCACTTCTGTGTCCCAGTGCAGCGTACAGATGTCCATACCCCAGGCCTTTGAATGAAAGCTCAAATACCCAGCCAAACAGGCCATAGCACTAAATGCACACATTTGCAAATTACTGGCGCTGGAAATGTTGCCGTTTAGGCTTGTGGACACTGAGGCTTTTCGTAGTCTGATGGTGGCTGTCCCTCGTTACTCAGTACCTAGCCACCACTATTTTTGCTGGTGTGCCCTCACCGCCTTGTCCCGTAATATAACCTGTGCCCTGACCAATGCAGTTACTGGGAAGGTCCACTTAACGACTGACACATGGACAAGTGCTTCTGGCCAGGGACGCTACATTTCCCTGACGGCACACTGGGTGAACGTTGTGGAGGCTGGGAGCAAGTCATACCCTGGGATGGCACAGGTGCTACCGACACAAAGGATTGCGGGCCCTACTTCCATCAGGATTTCCGCCACCACCTACATTAGCGGCTGCAACCCCTCCTTCTCCTCCATCACTTCCATCTAGGAATTCTCATCTTGCAGCACCAGTCAGACTTCAGTCAGTAGCTGGAAGCAGTTTAGCACAGCAGTGGGGAAGCGGCAACAGGCTGTGCTGAAACTTATTTGCTTAGGTGACAAACAACACACCGCCACAGTGCTGTGGCAGGGTATAAGGGACTGGGCTGAGCTGTGGCTCTCGCCACTCAACCTACAACCAGGCGTGGTTATGTCTGATAATGGCCGCAACTTGGTGGCAGCTTTGGAGCTTGGCAAGCTCACACACATACTGTCGCGCTCAGGTGTGGGGGGAAAGCCAGACAGAGCGTAGGATGGAAAGAAGATTAGGCCTGGAAACTAAGGAAGGTAGATGGACAGGAAACCATGACTCTAATCCTGATTGACTACCAGTATGAACAGGCCAGGTAGGCGAGTTCATACACAGGAACCTAAACCAAACTGACCCTATAGGACCCTGGAACTAATGACAGGAATGAGTCTACCTGTTCCTCCAACAGGAAGTTGGAGGAACAGGTAGTTGAACAACTGCTTCAACTTAGTGGTTCAGCGGTTTCTCAAAAACTACACTTTTTTGCCTGAGCTGCTGGTGAAGGTGGCCATTTCTAAAAGTCACCTACAGCTTCTGCCGGTCTGGCAACGCTGCAGCAGCGCTTACACTTGCCAGCTCAATGCTGTGCGATCTGAGAATGCGCTGGAACTCTACCTGCTCTCAATAAAGACGAACAGCGCTGCATGTGGAAAAGGTTCTGATAGGCACCCTAGTGTCACAACTAGGTTTTAAACTAGGTTTACAAGTTTTGTAAAATGATAAAGGATTACATAGCTGACAATGTCAATGTCCTCAGCGATCCCTCTGTGCCTAATAATTATTGGGTGTCTAAGTTGGACACATGAAACGAACTGGCACTCTACGCCTTGGAGGTGCTGGCCTGCCCTGCCGCCAGCGGTTTATCAGAGCGGTTATTTACTGCTCTTAATAAAGACGAACAGCGCTGCCTGTGGAAAAGGTTCTGATAAGCGGCTTAGTGTCACAACTAGCAGGGAAAAGTTTTGTAAAATGGTAAAGGATTACCTAGCTAACAATGTCAATGTCCTCAGCGATCCCTCTGTGCCTTATAAATATTGGGTGTCTAAGCTGGACACATAGCACGAACTGGTATTCTATGCCTTTGAGGTGCTGGCCTGCCCTGCTGCCAGCGTTTTTTCGGAGCGGTTATTTAGTGCCGCTGGGGGCATAATAACTGCTAAGCGCATCATCCTGTCAACTGAAAATGCTGACAGGTTGACGCTAATCAAAATGAACATGGCCTGGATTGCCCCTGACTTCGCTATCCCACCAGAGGAAAGCGGCTGAACATAAAGGAACTTTAAATGTGGCTTTTAAGGTGTATTGAATACACTGTATTTCCATGAACCCCTTCCTCTTCTCGTCCTCTTCCTCCAGCATATCAAACTGCTTATTAGGCTGCCCTCGCCTTTAAATATTTAAGAGGTTCACCAGCAGGCCCTCACTCCTAATTTTTTAACGTAAAAAAATTGACCTCACTATGGTCCTCCTGACATGTTGACCTAACAAGAACCTGTCTTGTGCCGTCCTCCAAACTGAGACATGAAGCTAGGAGTTTTGGATGACTTTGTTTCTTGAGCTCTGCCAGCAGGCACAGTTTCACCGCGCCCAGAGCCATCGCCTCTGCGTTCACCATCAGCAGCACGCCCACTTCCATGTCCCTTTCTGCTTGCCTTGCGCATATTATATAGTATATATGCAACTTTGTCACAAGTACAGTAGTGCAGATTTTTATTAAGTGTATGATCAGAAAAATGTCACCAAATGTCAAATATTTAGAATGCGCAAACGTTATAGAGGAGCCACAAATGAGGAACAACGGTCTAAATTAACGGTAGAAAAAATACCAACAAATGCAGCCAGATATAACAATGGACTTTTGAACAGAAATACTAGCCCTGCCTAGCCAAATCCTATCCCTACAATATAGGTCCCTCCTTGCACAAGTTATACTGCAGACGCAAATGAGAAACTGCGGCCTAAATTAACGGTATTAAATGTAACAACGGATGTCAGCTACAGACTTTTGAACGGTGTAATACGCTGTGCACCTAGCGTTATTGACAGGGCACACTTGTTTGTTTTTTTTTGCCACCCAAAAAAAAGCAGACATATTTCTTTGGCTTTGGTCTTTTTGGAACAGAAACAATCTTTCTACCTACCCAAATCCTATCCCTATAGTTTAATTCCCTCCTTGGGCAAGTTAAACTGCAGACGCAAATGAGGAACTGTGGCTCATAGACTTTTGAACGGTTGTAATACGCTGTGCACCTAGTGTTACTGACAGGGCACACTTGGGTTCTTTTTGCCACCCAAAAAAAATAAAAAATGCAGAAGGATTTAACAATGGACTTGTGTGTCTTTTGAACAATGATACTAACCCTGCCTATAGAAATTCTATCCCTACACAAGTCCCTCCTTGCGCAAATGTTATACAGCAAGACACAAAAGAAGTACTGCGGGCTTAACAGCAGAAATTATAGCAAAGTATGTCAGGTATATAGTATACAGAGAGTATCCTACAGCATGCAGCAGCACATGTGGCATTAATGGCAGGCCACCTAGTGCTATTTTTATCCCCTTTAAACACCTCAAAAATAATAAAATATTGCTTTGTGCCAGATATAATACCCCTTAAAAGAGCTTTTGGGTCTTTTTTGAGCGATTTCTATCCCTGCCTCGCGTGCTTCTCTCCCTACACTGTCTGTCCCTGCATGCAGCAGCTCTTCCTGTCTAACACTGGCCGGGTCACATGTCACCAGGTGCTTTATAGCACCCGGTGACATGTGACCTGGCCAGCCAATCAGTGTAATGCCAGTAGCTAAGATGGCTACTGGCATTACACTGAATGCCATCCCTCCCCGCACGCTAATTGGCTAATTAGCGTGCGGGGAGGTGACTCGAGTATGGCGCTCGAGCACACGTGGTATTCGTCCGAATACTGCGTGGTCCCGAGCACCACCATGTTCGGCAGAATAGTGTATTCGGCCGAACATGTTCGCTCAACACTAAAGCTTCATTCACACGACCGTATGTGTCTTGCGGTCCGCAAATTGCGGATCCGCAAAAAAAAGGATGACATTCCGTATGGCATCCGTGTTTCCGTTTTTTTTTTGCGGATCCATTATAACAATGCCTATCTTTGTCAGCAAAACGGACAAGAATAGGACATGTTCTATCTTTTTTGCGGAACGGAAATACGGACATACGGAAACGGAATGCACACGGAGTACCTTCCGTTTTTTTTGCGGACCCATTGAAATGAATGGTTCCGCATATGGTCCGCAAAAAAAACGGAACGGACACGGAAACAAAATACGGTCGTGTGAATGAAGCCTAATGCTTACTCATTTTTGAAGTGGAGAATGCTGCAAATACCCGATTAAGGAGCTTCATTCTCAAGATAGGAGTGGGTCCCAGTGGATATGCCATAAAAGTCCCAGATGGGAATACCTCTTTAAAACGGAATGCACCTTCCTTCATTAAAGGGGTATTCCAGGAATTGAATATTAATGGCCTATCAAACAACACCCAGCATCACTGCCGATTTTAGGGTAGCTCCGGTCACAGAAGTGGGCACTGTAACTACACAGCTCCTTCCATTTTGTAGTGTACGGAGCTGCTGAATGCAGCACTGCTCCCATACACTTCAATGTGGGCAGCACTGCAGTAACTAGCTACAGTACATTCAGTACACAATCCCATACAAATCAATTCAATAAACTTAGGCACTCCTTAAGATGCGTTTGAAATACTGTACTTATTTTTATTTGGTTTTCATATGCACGGCAACTTCAAGTGTGTACATGTGATGTTTAGGTCTGGGACCTTTGTCAAACACTGGATGACAAGATTACAGAAAATAACATACAGATATCAGAAAATAATGAAATAAAATATATACATATCTATATATACTCTTACACTCAAGTAAGTATACATTGAAGCAGGGTAACATGACGTGATCATGAAATTATGTCAACAATCAAAAGGTTGTCTCTTGTAGTAAGAGCATGATTAGGTAGAGTACGTATAGTAAGTAATTCCCATATAATGTTTGAGGGGCATGATTATATGTAGGAATAAAATGAACATGATATTATACAAAGAGAATTAAACAAAAAAAAAAATAAACAAAAAATCAATTAAAGGGTTTCTGTCACCAGAAATCACCCTATTAAACCAAGTGTCATTTGCAATGAGCAAATGACACTTGATGCCAGTAATGTTAGTATTATACGTCCTCAGTCACGCCGTTTTGCCAAAAATAGCGATTTTATAATATGCAAATGACCTTCCCCTAGGTGCAGTAGGCGTGAACCTGCACCTAGGAGAGGCCGTAATAACGCCTCTTACCACGCCCCCGGTCGCGCTGATTGACAGGGCCGGGCAGCCAGCTCTTTCGGCTCCCGGCCCTGTACGAGCCCGAAATCCCGCGCCTGCGCATTAATGAAGCCGGGACCCGGGCGGGCGCCGGCTCTCAACGCGCGCTGATCGCAATGCGCAGGCGCGGGATTTCGGGCTCGTACAGGGCCGGGAGCCGAAAGAGCTGGCTGCCCGGCCCTGTCAATCAGCGCGACCGGGGGCGTGGTAAGAGGCGTTATTACGGCCTCTCCTAGGTGCAGGTTCACGCCTACTGCACCTAGGGGAGGTCATTTGCATATTATAAAATCGCTATTTTTGGCAAAACGGCTGGACTGAGAGGTATAATACTAACATTACTGGCATCAAGTGTCATTTGCTCATTGCAAATGACACTTGGTTTAATAGGGTGATTTCTGGTGACAGAAACCCTTTAAGTTGAACACTTGAGACATCTGGATCCCAATGTTAGTAAAGTGATGTTAAGGCTAAAAAGTAGATATAGTGTTTAATATGTCGCAAAATAGTATAAAGACTACGCTCTAGGGACCCAATACTAGAGCATAGTCTTTATACTATTTTGCAACATCATGCTACCTAATCATGTTCTTACTACAAGAGACAAGCTTCTTGATTGCTGACATAATTTTGTGATGACATCATGTTACCCTGCTCCATTTCATTTCCGATATTTATGTATGTTATTTTCTGTAATCTTGTCATCTAGTGTTTGACAAAGGTCCCGGTGGGACTGAAACATCACTTGTACACACTTGAAGTTGCCTTGCATATGAAAACCAAATAAAAAGTAGCACAGCATTCCAAACGCATCTTGAGGAGTGCCCAAGTTTATTGAATTGATATTCTGAGGATAGGATATCAATATCAAAATCCTAGAATACCCCTTTAGGTTTCATGCACACAAATGTAGTTTTGATCCGCATCTGATCTGCATTTTTATCAGACTGGGTTAGCAGAAAATGTGGGCAGCATACGCATTATTCATACACAAATTATGGAACGTGTCCTCTTCTTGTATGTTTTGTGGACGAGAAGCCATTTCTACTGATGGGTGTCAGAACATTATGGAATGCACAAAGACGATATCTGTATTTTGAGGATCTGCATTTTCAGGACAGCAAAACAGATACAGTCTTTTGTAGGACACCGCCTGGGGTCCCTTCACATCAGATGGGAGATGCAATGCTGTGCACCAAGGAGGGCATTATCATCATTATAGCATTCTTTTACATCGGACAGGAGATCCAACGCTGTGGGCCCAGGAGTGACACTATCGTAATTATCTAACGTCTGATATTGCACGACTTGAGGACCTGATCCAACAAGTCATCTGAGATGCTGCACATAAGTGCCAGATGCTTATCTGCTCTATATGCAATAATGCCCTTATTGTGTATTATCTTTGAGAATTGCTAGTGGGAAATTCATCAGTACCCATTAGCATTGCATGCAATACAGTTCTCACTATGTACAGCTAACTAGGGCTATTGCCAGTGAACTTGTTACTGGCACTATATACAAATATAGGGGGTCATTTATCAAACTGGTGTAAAGTAGAACTGGATTAGTTGCCCATAGTAACCAGAGTCCACCTTACATTTTTGACAGCTCCTTTAGAAAATGAAAGGTGGAATCTGATTGGTTGCTATTGGCAATAGGCCAGTTCTACTTTACACCAGTTTAATAAATGACCCCAATAATTTGTACTGTGCACTGATACCAAGGGTGACTACTGGGAAGTGTGTTACTGTCCTTACTGTTTACACAAGTTCTGTATCACATGAAGATATGAATGTTATTTGATCTATATAGGTATCTTGTTGGGATTTTCACCTTGCTTTACATGCCACCAGAGCCCCTGATAAACTCTGTAGTTTACACCTAAGGAGAGAAAGGTGTTGGGCTAGTAGTTGATGGACTACTATTTGATTGTTATATTGACCACGGGTGGTGATATATAGTAGACAAACTGGTGTCTATCCATAAGGGGATGTTCACATGGCGGATTCTGAAAACACACTGAAAAAATCTGCGCTTTTTTTTTCAGCCCGTTCTTTCTCGTGAGGTTTTTGACACTTTTTTACACGCCTTTTTTATAACCAATGGCTGTTCGCTTAAATACAAACTGCATTTTCAGCTCAAGGTTTTTGGCTCAGATCCACACCAAAAATCGCACAGAAAAAACAAACAAAAAACGCCGGGACTTACATGGAGCTGTTTTTTAAAAAAAATGCTTTCCATTCATTTCAATCGCAGATTCAGCGCGGATTCTGACCCAAGATAGGGCATATTGCTTCTTTTTTCCGCGTGGGAAAAAAAAAGCAAGTTCTACATTCCATTGAAATGAATGGGAGACTGTTTTGAGGCATTTTTTTGAGCTGATTTTGAGGCAGAAACACTCCAAAAAGCTCTGGGGGTCATTTATCAAACTGGTGTAAAGTAGATTAGTTCCCCAAAGTAACCAGATTCCTCCTTACATTTTCCAAAGGAGCTGTCCAAAATGAAAGGCACAATCTGATTGGTTGCTATGGGCAACTAAGCCACTTCTACTCTACACCAGTCTGATAACTGGAAATGACCCCTCTGTGTGAACTGGCCCTTTAGAGTTAATTTGCAGTATTGTATTCATACCTAACTAGATTGTTTCAGGGTGTCCCCCATAGTGAACCCACTCTTCATTGTACTGTAATGTTGGGTACAATAAGGGTAGATCCAAAGACAATTATCAAACCAGGTGTAAAGGAAAACTGGCTTAGTTGCCCGTAGCAACAAATCAGATTACACTTTTCATTTTTCACAGCTCCTATGGAAAATGAAAGGTAGAATCTGATTGGTTACTATGGGCTAAAGTTTTCCTTTACATCAGCTTTTATAAATCTCCCCCCAAGTGGTTAAAGTTCAGCTTCAGGTAGTATCATATATGGACACGAGCTGGCGGCTAGGGAATTTTACTGGGGTATTATGATATAGTGTTCTGGGAGTTTCTTTGAAATTTTGACAAACTACAAATAAAAGCATCAGTAATTGGGATGCATAAATCAATATTTATAATACAGAGCACATCAATGCTGTAATTATGAGGCAGGTAAAGGACACCAACCGCTCTGTCATTAAAGGGAACCTGTCACCTCCTTTAGGCAAATTAAACTGTAAACATTACCTTAATGTACAGACCAGTGTGATTCTAATGAAGGTCCTGATACTGAGAACTGACTGCTGAAACTGTAGTAAATTGCACTTTTATTCCTCCTTGGCGCGCTTTATCCAGTGATCTTGAAGTCAAGGGGGCAGCGGCCTCCTTGCTTCGAGTCAAGAAAGCCACTCCCCACTTCCCTGTGATAGACAGTTTGCCTGGGTGCCGGGGATCGCGCAAATATCGCGCATGCGCGTTGCGCGATTTCTTACTGCGCGATCCCGGCCCCGGCTCTTCAGTTTGCCGGCGCTTCTACTGTATCTGCGCATGCGCCGCATAGCAAAGCGAGCTTGCGAGAGCGCGCCCGCCGTCCCAGCGCGCAAGGGGTCACAGAAGCGGCGTACCGCCCGGGCGTACGTATACTCAGGGTGAGCTATGCGGCGCATGCGCAGATACAGTAGAAGCGCCGGCAAACTGAAGACCCGGGGCCGGGATCGCGCAGTAAGAAATCACGCAACGCGCATGCGCGATATTTGCGCGATCCCCGGCACCCAGGCAAACTGTCTATCACAGGGAAGTGGGGAGTGGCTTTCTTGACTCGAAGCAAGGAGGCCGCTGCCCCCTTGACTTCAAGATCACTGGATAAAGCGCGCCAAGGAGGAATAAAAGTGCAATTTACTACAGTTTCAGCAGTCAGTTCTCAGTATCAGGACCTTCATTAGAATCACACTGGTCTGTACATTAAGGTAATGTTTACAGTTTAATTTGCCTAAAGGAGGTGACAGGTTCCCTTTAATATTAACACCCAGTGATAGATATCAGAGCAGTCACTGTCCTTGTAATTGTCCTACAAGCACTGCTGCTCACTTACAGCTGCCAATAGGTAAAAGGAGGAAAGAAAGAAAAGCAAACAATCTTCCCTTCTGCAGTCCCTTCCCCCTTCCATGTGCACACAGTTTACGTGCAGCTCAAAGAGCATTATCCTCCCCCTCATCCCACATCTGCCTGACTGCTCGGCATTAACCCTGTGCAGAGCGCGGGCTGAGGGGCGTGACGTCACCACGGCCGAACTGTGGACGTGCAGGACTTCCCCTCCTCCCTCTACTGTTATTTCAATCGATGTTGATAACACGTGGGACACGTCAGGCCCGGGTTGTCCTCAGCAGCCTCTGCTATCTCTGGGGAGAGGGAAGTGTGCAAAAACCGGTTTGTGCTAGTGAGCAGGGTGACTTGCACAACACACAATAATGAGGAGAGCTGGAGCCTTGTTATTATTGCACTGCATTTCTGATAGGTGATTTAGAAGCTTCCTGCTCTTACATAACTCTCCTCATAGCTGGGCTCATGAATAAAGAATGAGAAGCATGCAGCCTGCCATTGGCACCACTCACTGTACCCTGCACAATGGAATGGCACGAGAGCAGCCGCAATCAGGGTGCCTTCACATGACCGGATGTTTTTTTGCGATCTGTGAAACATACAGATGATGTCAGTTTTTGCGGACCCATTGTAACAATGGCTATTCTTGTATGCAAAATGGACAAGAATAGCACACGTTCAGTTTTTTTTTGTGGGGACACAGAACAGACATACAGATAATACCCACATTTTTTTGCAGTCCCATTTAAATGGATGTGGCCGCAAAAATGCAGACCAAAAATATGGTTATGTGAATGCCAGCCGTAACGTACATTAGGGACCGCAATGCACGAGTACTATCTGTATGGTTGCCACAGAGGGATTCAGACCCGTTCAACTTGAACGTGATCCGTGATCTGTCCGCAGCTCAAAAAAATAGAACATACACAACTCCATAGTGCTTCCTTGGGGTTCTGTGCATCTGTTGCGCACCGACCTTCCGGATTGCGGACCCATTCAAGTGAATCGGTCCGCATTCGTGATACAATGCCCAGACAGCCAGTGCCCGTATATTGCGGGTCACAATACGGACTTCGGTCGACAATGGTCGTGTACATGAGCCCTAAGGGTGCCTTCACACGTGGCAGAAAACTCTGCGACTGAAAATCAGTTCCATTCACCTTAATGGAACTTGCAGAAATCCATGTGCTTGCTGTCCTCTTCAAATGAATGGAACTGATTTTCAGTCGTGGAATTTTCTGCCGCAAAATCTGCCGCATGTGAATGCGACTTAATGATCACTCAGTCGTCACATGCTGTCTGAGCCTTTCCAATTGTTAACCATGTGTGGTCGTTTACATTACTATTTAACCCCTCGGGGCTAAGTTTGAGACTTCATGACACCACAGTTCACATTTTTGTGAAAAGATGACTATTTTTTTAGACAGGATTTTGAGCTTCATAAACATTCTGGATATTGTTTATATTACAGGAAAATTAGTAAAATGTGTGAAAATAAATTCGGACTTGTTTTTTGCTTCACACATTTTTATGAGTATTTTAAAGCATTTTGTCAGTTCAAAACCCCCACCAGATGTTACTTATAGGCTACACTGGCTAAGGCCTCATGCACACGAACGTGTGCCGGCCGTGCCTGTATTGCGGTCCGCATATGGCAGGTCCGCAATAAACGGGCACCGTCCGTGTGCAAGCCGCATCACGGATCGCGGACCCATTCACTTCAATGGGTCCTCGATCCGGGAGATGCGGAGCGGAGGCACGGATCGGAACACCACGGAAGCACTACGGTGTGCTTCCGTGGTGTTTCTGGCCGTGCCTCTGCACCACAAAAAAGTAGCGCAAGCACTACTTTTTTGCGGTGCGGACCCTTGGATGAGGATCGCAGACCCCATTCAAGTGAATGGGTCCGCGATGCACATGCGGCGGCCTCACGGTCAGTGCCCGTGCATTGCGGACCGCAGTTTGCGGCCCGCAGCACGTGCACGGCCGGCACACGTTCGTGTGCATGAGGCCTGAGGCTACCTGCCAGCTGCCCTGCAGAAATTCCGCAAAAATATCTGTGGATTTCTGTGTTTCCTCAAAAACAGTTCATTTCTTACGTCTATTTTTGACCGTTGCAATAATGAAAAACAGCCAATAAAATTGCCCCTTGCATCATAGGGGGCACTGTCTGGCTATTACATTGGACAAAATAAATCATGAGCCGTTAAAAAAACGCTGCGTGAATAGACTCATAGACGGCAATGGTACTAAAAACAGTTCTTCGAAAAACAGATGACACACATCCTTTTTTCCGTTGTGTGAATGTACGCTTATTTTTGTAAACCTCCAAAAAAGGTTTGAAAAACACATAAGAATTTCGTATTTATGCGTGTTTTGCAAACTTTTCTTGGGGTGTGTTTTTTTTTTTAAGCCGAGGCTACTCGGGACCATGGGACAGCAAGTCTTACAAAATGTGCGCAACCAATAACATTTGTGCAACTGATCTGGCTTGAAAAAAAAAAACAAATCGCAGAAAAGTCACAGGTAAATTGCATTCTAGGAAAGCTGTGTGCCACCTGTGACAAAAAAATCCTACAGATTGTTGAGTTGCAGTGGCAGCATATCACAACCCCACTGACAATAAGTAGATGAATTGTCATGTGAAATTGTCATGATGTCACTGTGTAGCCCCAGCCTAAGGTCTTATGCACACAAACGTGTCCATTAGGTTTTTTTTTTACGGACTATATGCGAAACCATTCATTTCAATGAGTCCGCAAAAAAAGCTGAAGTTACTCTGTGTGCATTCCATTTCCGTATGTCCGTTCTGCAAAGCAATCAAACATGTCCTATTTTTGGCCGCATTACGAATAGGACTGTTCTATTAAGGGTCAGCTGTTCCATTCCGCAAAATACGGAATGCACACGGACCTCATCCGTATTTTTTGCAGACCGCAAAATACATACGGTCGTGGGCATGTGCTCTTAGTCACACAACATTTTGCTGGGTAACTAAGCCAGTTTTCCTGTACACCATTTTGTTTAAGCACCTAAGATTTTTTACTGCCATTTTTTTTTTTAATATACCTTGCACTATTTATAGGAAAATGAGTTTCACCCGTGTAAGGTCTCTTACTCTATGAACCAGTGTGGGGATAATAGGAAAAATATAGGATGTGTGTGGGTCAGCAGATCCAGAACATGCTGCAAGACATTATTATCGAGAAAAAAGAAAATGCACAGCAAGGACCAGTTTGTCCCGCATTTATATTTTCTATAGGTAACATTTGGATCTGGCGTTTTCTACCTAAAAATCGCCAGTGAAAAAAATTGAGAGCTTCGGCCTCTTCAAACAGCTGATTGGGATTCTACAGCTACTTTCACATCGGCGTTGTGCTGTCCAGTTTTGAGATCTGGCACAGGGTCTCGAAACCGAAGCATAATGCTTCTGTTTTGTCCCTATTCATTGTCGATGGGGACAAAACTGAACAAACTGGAACTGAGCGTACCAGAATGCATTCCGTTCCGGTTTAGTGCGTTCCCATGCTGCAGCGTCTTTGTGTGCAGCATGGGAAACAAAAGAAGCCGGCACCAAAACCCATGTAAGTCAACGTTGCCGGATCTGTTTTTTTTTCGGACATGGAGAAAAACGGCACCCAGTGGTTTTAGTGCCTGATCCATATTATTCATTTTCGATATAATACAACCAGATCTGTTCTGAATGGATGTGGCCAGATGTATTATTATAATGGAAGTGTTTTGCTGTGGTTTTGAGATACCATGTCGGATCTCAAAACCGGACAGCAAAATCGCAGATGTGAAAGGGATGTCCTGATATTAACTCTTCATTCACCTACACATGGATCTGGACCTTGCTGCAAGGAATCTCCAGGTCTCCATTTGCAAGAGTTTGAAAGTGAGCACATGACACCAAGACATAGTGCAGTGTACCAGTACTATGCAGTACTCCACTGCTAAATTGCGGAATAGGAGCGGGCCCGTTCACCTCTGTGGCCGGCTCGCTATCTTGCCGAGCCGCTGCTCCGTGCTTTTGAGAGGAGGTCCATGCAAAAGAGACTGTGGAGAAATTTTGTCTGAGAAACTTTTGGACTCCACAACTAACTTGTCCAGGAGATCTTCGGAAGCCTGAACATACCATATTTTTCGCTTTATAAGACGCACCCGATGATAAGACGCACCCCAGATTTTAGAGTAGGAAAATGAAAAAAAAAATATTTTTCATCAGACCTCATATCAAACCCCCCATAAATTTCAGATCAGCCCACTCAGCCCCCATCAGACCTCAGATCAGCCCACTCAGCCCCCATCAGACCTCAGATTAGCCCACTCAGCTTCCATCAGACCTCAAATCTGCCAATCAGCCCACTCAGCCCCCATATCAGACCTCAGATCAGCCCATCAGCCCCCATATCAGCCCACCGTGCCCCCATATCAGCCTGCTTTGCCCCCATCAGACCTCAGATCAGCCCACTGTGCCCCCATATCAGCCCACTGTGCCCCTATCAGACCTCAGATCAGCCCACTGTACCCCATCATACCTCAGATCAGCCCACTGTGCCCCTATCAGACCTCAGATCAGCCCATTGTGCCCCCATCAGACCTCAGATCAGCCCACTGTGCCTCCATCAGACCTCAGATCAGCCCACTGTGCCCCTATCTTACCTCAAATCAGCCCACTGTGCCCCCATCAGACCTCAGATCAGCCCACTGTGCCCCCATATCAGCCCACTGTGCCCCTATCAGACCTCAGATCAGCCCACTGTACCCCCATCATACCTCAGATCAGCCCACTGTGCCCCTATCAGACCTCAGATCAGCCCATTGTGCCCCCATCAGACCTCAGATCAGCCCACTGTGCCTCCATCAGACCTCAGATCAGCCCACTGTGCCCCCATATCATCCCACTGTGTCCCCATCAGACCTCAGATCAGCCCACTGTGCCCCCATATCAGCCCACTGTTCCCCATCAGACCTCAAATCAGCCCATCAGCCCCCATATCAGCCCACTGTGCCCCCATCAGACCTCAGATCAGCCCACTGTGCCCCCATATCAGCCCACTGTTCCCCCATCAGACCTCAAATCAGCCCATCAGCCCCCATATCAGCCCACTGTGCCCCCATCAGACCTCAGATCAGCTCATTAATGAGCACACTGTGCCCCCATATGAGCACACTGTGCCTCCATATGAGCACACTCTGCCCCCATCAGACCTCATAATAAAATAAAAAACTCTCACCTCCCCTGCACCGCGGCTCCGGCACTCCTCTGTCTTCTCCTGCCGGCGCTGCACTTGCCTGACCACGTACAGCGTCAGAACGTAGTGCGGGCACTATGACCTGATGCTGCACGCAGTCAGTGCAGCGCCGGCAGGAGAAGACAGAGGAGTGCCGGACCCAGAGCGGAGCTGCAGCGCAGAAGGGTGAGTATGTTTCCCCGCTCCCAGCAGCTAATACATACTAGTGAGCGCTTCCATAATGGAAGCGTTCACTAGTATTCGCTTTATAAGATGCGCGGCCATTTTCCCCCTACTTTTGGAGGGAAAAAAGTGCGTCTTATAAAGCGAAAAATACGGTACTCTGGTGGCAGACCTTGGTTCTGCTAAGGAAACACCCCACAGTGGGAATTTGTAGCACTGCATTCTGAATAAATTCTGTTAAACTAGCCTCATCATTGACTGCAACTACACCTGTATTATCACAGCGTTGTCACACACTTCACTGGGACCGTGCCTTGCACCCGCCACACCTACAACAGCAAGGACACACATAATCACTGCCAGACAAAAACCCCAATACCAGGGTGCAACCTGAGAGAGGAAGAGTGCGGCCTCCTGTCACTGCACAAACCCAAGGAGTGCCAGAATAAGGACTGCCACCATTATTACTACTAATTACTACCACTATCATTGCTAACACCACTCCCATTCTCCCTGCTCTGCCCTCTCCTGGGCCCACTGCAATATTACCAAGTCGGCAGGTAGAAGTTGTAGTCAAGTGGGATGTTAGGAAGGCCATATATGGTCAGCAACAGAAAAGAGACAGAGGGCAGGGCAGAAGACAGACTAATGAATAAGGTCAAATAAACTAGCAGGTAGAACTGTAGAAACAAACAATACACCTTGGCAGAGCACATGAACAAAATGGACCCTTGCCTCTTAGGCCCACATTGAGGGGGTAGTCACTTATAAAATCCTGGTCTCCTGGGTAATGGTGAAGGACAAGGAGTTTGGCCACAATTGGATCTTTTAGAAAACAGAAGTTCATGCATGTGTGCAAGTTCTGTTGCCACAGTGTGATGCAGGAGAGCAGCAGTGTTGAGGAGGACACTAGACACTGGAGTAGATAAGTGAAAGGATCACGACAGACAGATTAGATCCGGAATCTGTGGATGGTAAAGACAATAGATGTAGGTAGGGTGGCCAGACGTCCGGTTTTAGGCCGGACAGTCCGGTTTTTAGACTCCTGGTCCTCCGTCCGGCGCAAGGCCAGGACGGACGGCCAGAAGTCCTCCTTTTTTGTCCTAGGTATTTTCTTCTGCCGTCCCAGGGCCAGACATACTGTGGAAACGAAGCGCTCATCTATATTCATCTGTATCGCCGTCCTCAGGACAGCGATACAGATGAATAGTGCAGGGGAGAGGCGTTTCCACTGCTTGTTCATCTGATAGGCTACAGGCACTAGGCTTGCAGCCTATCAGAGGCCGGCTCAGGCGGCGCGCGATGACGTCATCGCGCCGCCTCAGCCTCAGCAGTACAGAGCGGGACACAGGCCAGAAGAGGCCTGCATCGCTGCACTAAGAGTGTCAGGTAGGTAAGTATAGTGTTTATTGTTTTCATTATTTAAAGTATACCATGGCAAGAAAGGGGGTGGGGGCCCAAAAACTGGCACTTTGGGGGACACTGCCCTATTTACCAACACCTTATGGGGCACTATGGAAAAGGAGGGGGGCAAGGAGCACTATGGGGGCATATACTGGGGGGGGACTTATATACTGGCACATATGAGGGGGCATCTACTAGGGGTCCTGTATACCGGCACACATTATGAGGGTGCTATGGATAATTGGGGGGAAGGAGAACTATGGAGGGCATCTACTGGGGCGCCTATATATTGGCACATATGAGGTGGCATATACTAGGGTGCCTATATATTGGCACATATGAGGCGGCATTGACTGGGGGCCCTATATACTGGCACACATTATGGAGGGGCGCTATGGAGAATTCGGGGGAAAGGAGCATTATGGGGTCATCTACTGGGGCCCTATATATTGGCACACATTATGGGGGCACTATGGAGAAATGGGGGGGAGCACTAAGGAGGCATCTACTGGGGCCCTATATACTGGCACTCATTAAGGGGAGGCACTATGGAGAGCATTTTGTTCAAATAATTATTGAAGGGGCACTATCTGTTTGTAACTAGTATTTTCAGGTGGTATATCTGTTACTGGGGGTGCATGATGGAAAAGAAGGTGGGAGGATGATGGAAAAGTAGAAAACTAAGATGTCTGTCAAACTCTGCAGAGACGAGAGATGGCTGAAAGAAATCATCATGGCGGTCTGGTCTGAATGCAGAAGATAAAGAAAGAGAACATCTACATCAAAGAAGAAGTCACTGGATGTAAGAGGTATGGGGCACTGTATTAGGCAACCTTCACATCTAGCTAAGTGATTCTGGCAGGCTGGTCCAGCAGAGAACAGCCTGCTGGAATTCACTGGATCCAGAACTGCTACATGCAGAATGCCCACCAGCCCCATAATCTGGCAAAAATGCAGAGAATCAATAGGACACAATCTGCTGCATGCTGTGGTTTGGGTCCAGCCGATTCCTTGCATTTTCTGCTGGATTAGGTTGCCAGATTGTGGTGCGGCAGGTGTAAAAGTAGCCTTACTCTGTATGTTTTGTATTGCTGTCTGCTTATATAGGTGATGTAGTGCCCAGCCCAGGGCATAACTGCTGAGGGGCATCTGTGACTTGCACATTCATGTTAGTGTCAGTGGTTGGCACCTTGCTATAGGGGTATCAGTGGTGGGCACATTGCTGTGGGTTCATCAGGGTTTGGCACTTTTGCAATGGTTGGCGCAATGTTGTGGGTATATCAGCGGTTGGCGCTTTTGTAATGGTTGGCACAGTGCTGTGAGTACATCAGCGGTTGACACTTTGCTATGGGGGCATCAGGGATTGGCACTTTGGCATGGTGGGCATCAGTGGTGGACTGAAAAAAAGGGTTCATAATTACTATCCCCTCTCACTTGTGGCTAAATATTTCTAGTAGTGTTTATAGGGGTCCTATGGTTAATTTACAATTTGATTAATTTAGGTTTTCCTCTTTTTTTTTTTTCTTTTGCCAGGCGCTTACTGGATGAGGGGCGTGGTTTTACAGATTGGGGGAGTGGTTTAGCAGATTGGGGGTGTGGTTTAACATGTTGGGGGTGTGGCCAAAAATGTCCTCCTTTTTGAGATGAAGCAGGTGGCCACCCTAGATGTAGGGCTTGCTGAAAGCTCTAGGTCCTGCTCATGTTAGCAATAGAGACATGGAATGATCATTGGTTGTCTTTAGGTGTGAAGAAATATCACAATTCCTTCCTACAATCAGTGTTTTTGTGCTCTTGAGCTGCATATGTACTTGTAGATGTACTAATATAGACATACCCCAAAAGATACATATCTGTGTTTGCAGCAAATGGTAGCTCCACAATCAGGGGGTAAATACTTATGTACATTACATTTCTATTGTTATTTTTTTGTTTGTTTTCTAAAATATTGTTTCTGACACTAAAAAATATTTTGCACCTGGTAGGCATTACAGATGAAGCGAATGTGCGTGTAACGAGCACTGTAGCGCTCGGCTCCCCTGCGCTCGCATAGGCGCAGGCATCCGCTTCTGTTGGGTGAGGAAGACGGAAGCGGATGCCTGTGCCCATGCGAGCGCAGGGGAGCCGAGCACTACAGTGCTCGTTACGAGCACGTTCGCTCATCTCTAGTAGGCATGTAGTATAAATCACATGGTACAATCCCCACACCCAAAAAATCAATTTTAATTTCAGGTTTTAAGTAAGGCCACAAAACAGGAAAAGCACACAGAGGGTGAGCACTTTCACAAGGCTCTGTACTATATATTCAACTCTAATTAAACCTTTTTCAGGGACAGCTGTCATTGGCAGCTTCAGACCTCACCAAAATCAGCCAGGAGCCATTACATTACAAAGTCAATCTATATGACTTAAATTAATTAAGGGAAAACAGAGATTTCCTTGAGTGAAGAATACCACTGAGAGCTGGAGGGGAGAATAGCATTCATCCTCTTTGGTCTTCAAGCAGTGATTGATGAGGTATGACTTGGTTCTAAAGGCCCATTTACACTTTGAAATTTACAAAAACCAAATTTAGTGATAACCAACACCAGTACAAACAATTATTACTGACCGTTAATTCTTATTAGTAAAACAAGGTACTAACAATAAAGTATATTCTTACTGAACTTTAATTCTTATTAGTAATACAAGGTACAGGTCAGAGGGCAAGCAATTAATTGATATCACAATTTTCCCTAATAATAAATTATATTCTTTATGTTCTTTTGACTGTTTTATAACCAAATTGGCACTTGTTACTACATTAGGACCTCCAGTCACTGTTCATTCTGAGGGATCCATTGGACATCTGCTAAAACAGTAAAATCAGATGCAATGCAGACACTTTGTATATGAACAGTAAACCATGCTCTTCCTAATCTGTCCACTCTTCCTGTGCTTCAAAGCAACATCTCAGATTTAGTTTGAACAGTTATCCAGTTCTACAATGACCAAATCTAACTTTACTGGCTAAATAAGGTTGTTTTATCTGGACATTTATGACATATTCATAGGATACGCCAGAAATGTCTGATATATGTGAGTCCCACCTCTGGGATCTGCTCCGGTCTAGAACGGTGCCCCATCACATTCTGCCATGAATGCAGAGGAGACCCATATCATTAAATTGAGAGAGCTGTGAATGCTCGGCTTGTGATGGGGCACTGTTTTTGGCAGGGGGTCCCAGGCCCAGTCACATTGTCGGCCTTATTAGTATTCACTTCAAGTGCAGGGAATAGTAATGAAGCCGTGTGACCCTTCAATTTGATATTGGTTCAGGGAGGGGTCCTCTCTGACGTTATTTTACAGTTGTCTGTTGGGAATTGAACCTCGACCTTCTGCATGGCAGGAAGGTTACCACTACACTATAGAACCACATTGTTGAAGGGACAGGATTTTCTGTGCCTAAAAAGCTACTAAATGGTATTATTTTTCTTCTTTAACCACTTGCTTAGTGCCAAACGACTTTGTGTCAGGATGATCAGCTATTAACTGTAACCCACCGTATAAAAGCATAGGATTTCATTATGATCTGCCCAACCCTGTGGTGCTGTCACTAGACAGCTGCGGCCACAGTGAAGATCCTGGAGACCAGCTAAACGGTTCTCAGGGCATGACATTGCAGTGACGGGCTGACACTGTGAAGAAAAGCTGCCAGGGATGTACTTGGCTAAGATCTTTGCTGTGAGTGCGACCCCTGCTGGCTGTAAAGTTATCTGTGATCCTGCTGTCTATTAACCCCTTCCTGCCCTGACTGTGGCACAAAGAGGTTCATTCACTTTTTTTCATAAAAAAACAAATAAAAGTAAAATAAAATTTAATAAAAGTTATAGCTATAGTTATTAGGTTTAGCAATAGTATAGCAGACTAGGTACACAGACACATTTATCTTTCTTAAAAATTATATATATATATATATATATATATATATATATATCTATATATACACACACACTCACACACTAGTTTTAGCAATAGTATAATGGACTTTGCTTGTAAAATATACAAATGTACAAACTTTTTTCAATTTTCTATCATTTAATATATCATTTATAAAAAAAATGCCTAAAATGTTCATATTTCTCCAAGATGAATAACTTAGGGGGCCAGTACATAAGTTACAGAAGTAGCATCCATTTTGACAGTGCAAACATACAATAATGGTTTTAGAAATATTTTGTCTTGAAATTTTTTGTAACAGAAAAAAATGATAATACGTTGAAAAAATTAATAATGTAGTCCACCTCCAGCGATAGTATGACAAGATGAACGAACAAGTGGATTTTTTTATTTTTATTTCTCACAACTCACAAAAGGTGCTGAAAATGGTCCCTGATCAAGTCTATGTATCTTTGGGCACGTCGGAGATTATGTTGGCTGATGCCACTTGCAGCTCTTCAACAGTGATGCTGCGGAATTAAAATTGTCCTGCTTTTTCCAAAAGGATGGAGCAACATGTCACACCTCACAAAACTCATGGGCACAGGATTATGAACTGTTTATAGAGTAGCGAACTGTGAGCAAGGGGTTATGGCCACTACGTTCCCCAGACTTGTCCCCATGCGATTTTTATCTGTGGGGATATTTAAAACAGAAAGTGTAAGCCAGCAATCCACATTCCCTGGATGAACTCTATCACTGCTGAACAGCTGCAAGCAGTATCAGCCAACATAATCCAACAGAGTTTACTGGTCTCCGTTGGGAATTGAACCTTCTGCATGGCAGGCAGCAAGTTTACCACTACATTATAGTAACATAGTAACATAGTTTATAAGGCTGAAAAAAAACATCTGTCCATCCAGTTCGGCCTCTTTTCCTACAAGTTGATCCAGAGGAAGGCATAAAACCCTGTGAGGTAGAAGCCAATTTTCCCCACTTTAGGGGAAAAAATTCCTTCCCGACTCCAAACAGGCAATCAGAATTACTCCGTGGATCAACGACCCCTCTCTAGTAACTATAACCTGTAATATTATAACCCTCAAGAAATGCATCCAGGCCCCTCTTGAACTCTTTTAGTGAACTTACCATCACCACCTCCTCAGGCAGAGAGTTCCATAGTCTCACTGCTCTTACCGTAAAGAATCCTCTTCTATGTTTGTGTACAAACCTTCTTTCCTCCAGACGCAGAGGATGTCCCCTCGTCACAGTCACAGTCCTGGGGATAAATAGATCATGGGAGAGATCTCTGTACTGACCTCTGATATATTTATACATAGTTATTAGATCTCCCCTCAGTCGTCTTTTTTCTAAAGTGAATAAGCCTAATTTTGATAATCTTTCTGGGTACTGTAGCCCACCCATTCCAGTTATTACTTTAGTTGCCCTCCTCTGAACCCTCTCCAGCTCTGCTATGTCTGCCTTGTTCACAGGATCCCAGAACTGTACACAGTACTCCATGTGTGGTCTGACTAGTGATTTGTAAAGTGGCAGGACTATGTTCTCATCACAGGCATCTATGCCTCTTTTGATGCAAAATTCACACTTTTGATTATAAATTCACACTGTTAGGACTCATGCACACGAATTAATTTTTGTCCGTGTTCAGTTTTTTTTGGTGGCCTGTATGCGAAATCATTCACTTCAATTGGGCAGCAAAAAACCAAGAAATGACTCCACGTGCATTCCATGTAGGTCCACGTATGGCCTTCCGCAAAAGAAATAGAACATGTCCTATTATTGTCTGCATTACGGACAAGGATAGGACTGTTCTATTAGGGGCGGACCGTTCCGTTCTGCAAAATGTGGAATGCACACAGCTAACATCCGTGTTTTGCCAACCAGCAATTAGTGGTTCGCAAAACAACGATCGTGTGCATGAGTCCTTAAAAGAATAGGATCTTTAATTCCTAAAAAGATCACAGTTTGCCCTTATAGAGCCCTGAATTTCCTGATGATATCTCTGCTCACATTTGTAGAACATTTATGGCATGTGTCCAGATAGGGATACCGAATTTATATAGTTTTTATTTTGTTTTACTACTTTAAAAAAAAAAGTCTTTGCATCGCCATAATCTAACGTATATCTAGCTGATTCAGGCTTGTTTTTTATTTGGGGTGGAGGCTCTAGGTTTTTTTTGGAGTACATATGATTTTATGATTACTTTTTATTAAATTTTTTGAGAGGGGCAAGGTGACCCAAAAATTAAAACATGCATTTTTATTTACTATTTACTATTACTACAACATTCACCACACAGGAAAAACTTTTTTATATTTTAATAGTTCTGACATTTTCGACATGGAGATACCTGTTATGCTTATTTTTTTGTTTATAGTTATATAACCAAAATGGGAGTGATTTGAATTTTCAGTATTTTTGTAATTTTTTAAAAAGCATTTTTTTCACTGTAATTTTTATTCTCGTTAGGAGACTTGAATATGCAATCTTCTGATCACTTGTACGATAGACTGTGATAAAGTACTATTACAGTGGGATTTTTACAGTCTTCTTGTCACAGCTTTGCGGGTAGCTCACTGTGACAGCCTGGGAGCCTCCCCTCCCTCTGTCTAACCACTCAGATGCCATCGTTGCTAGTGACCGCACAGTATTACACAGTCGGCACCAGCCCCATATGAATTAGTATCAGCTGATGACCCTACTCCATAAATCTCTCGCACCCCACTAACATACTTACTATTACATTACATACAAGGGACATGAAAGGGTTAAGGGTGCATCAAAACAGAATGTAAAAGACAGTGGAAAAATCCACTAGTATAAACTTTGCCATGTTTGCCATTGATCTCACCCTATGAGTTGATTGTTATCCTATGCATTGCAAAAGATGAAATTAATGGCGAAATATATGGTGGAAACATGCAGAAAAAATTGATATGTTGCAAACTCAAAAGGGTTGTCTCACTTCAGCAAATAGCATTTATTATGTAGAGGAAGGTAATACAAGTGCATGTCAAAAAATTAGAATATAATCAAAAAGTTTTTTTTTTCCAGTAAATTAGTTCAAAATGTGAAACACATATATTATATAGAGTCATTACAGAGTGAACTTTTCAAGTGTTTGTTTATGTTAATGTTGATGATTATGGCTTACAGCCAAGGAAAACCCAAAAGTCATTATCTCAGAAAATTAGAATAATTACCCCAAAACACCTGCAAAGGCTTCCTAAGCCTTTAAAAAGGTCCCTTAGTCTGGTTCAGTAGGCGACACAATCATGGGGACGACTGCTGACTTGACAGATGTCCAGAAGGCTGTCCACAAGGAGGGTAAGCCACAAAAGGTCATTGCTAAATAAGCTGGCCGTTCACAGAGTGCTGTATCAAAGCATATTAATGGAAAGTTGAGTGGGAAGAAAAAGGGTGGTAGAATAAGGTGCACAAGCAACGGGAAGAACTGCAGCCTTGATAGGATTGTTAAGAAAAGGCCTTTCCTAAATTTGAGGGAGATTCACAAGGAGTGGACTGCTGCTGGAATCAGTGCTTCAAGAGCAACCACACACAGACGTATCCAGGACATGGGCTACAACTCTCGCATTCCATGTGTCAAGCCACTCATGACTAATAGATAATGCCAGAAGCGTCTTACCTGGGCCAAGGAGAAAAAGAACTGGACTGTTGCTCAGTGGTCAAAGGTGTTGTTCTCAGGTGAAAGTAAATTTTGCATTTCATTTGGAAATCAAGGTCCCAGAGTCTGGAGGAAGAGTGGAGAGGCACTCAATCCAAGAAGCTTGAGGTCTAGTGTGAAGTTTCCACAATCAGTGATGGTTTGGGGAGCCATGTCATCTGCTGGTGTAGGTCCACTGTGTTTTATCAAGACCAACGTCAGTGCAGCCGTCTACCAGGAAATTTTAGAGAACTTCATGCTCTCCTCAGCTGACAAGCTTTTTGGGGAAGGAATTTTTATTTTCCAGCAGGATTTGGCACCTGTCCACACTGCCAAAAGTACCAATACCTGGTTTAATAACCACAGTACCGTGTTTGATTGGCCAGCAAACTAGCCTGACCTTAACCCCATAGAGAATCTATGCGGTATTGTCAAGAGGAAGATGAGATACACCAGACCCAACAAGGCAGACAAGCTGAAGGCTGCTATCAAAGCAACCTGGGCTTCCATAACACCTCTGCAGTGCCACAGGCTGAACGCCTCATGCCACGCCTCATTGATGCAGTCATTCATACAAAAGGAGCTCCAACCAAGTATTGAGTGCATTTACTGTACATACTTTTCATTTAGCCAACATTTACAGTTGGTCTAATATAATATTCTAATTTTCTGAGATAATGACTTTTGGGTTTTCCAACATTAACATAAATAAACACTTGAAAAAGTTCACTCTGTTTGTAATGACTCTATATCATATATGTGTTTCACTTTTTGAATTGAATTAATGAAACAAAAAAAACTTTTTGATGATATTCTAATTTATTGAGATGCACTTGTATAAGGCACTTGCTAATGTATTGTTATTATCCATATTGCCTCCTTTGCTGGCTGGACTCATTTTTCCATCATATTATACACTGCTCGTTTCCATGGTTATGACCACCCTGCAATCCATCAGTAGTGGTCATACTTGCACTCTATAGTAAAAAACGCCAGCCTCTCTGGTGGCCGGGACTGTGGGCTAGTGTTTTTTCCTATAGTGTGCAGGCATGGCCACTGCTGCTGGATTGCAGGGTGGACGTAACCATGGAAACAAGCAGTGTATAATGTGATGGAAAAATGAATCCAGCCAGCAAAAGAAGCAATATGGATAATAATAGTAAGTGCCTTGTATTAACTTTCTTTACATAATAAATGCTATTTGTTGAAGTGAAACAACCCCTTTGATATCTGTTCAATATGTCACTTTCCATATGGATTCCACACAGATTTTTTAAACAGTGTAATGGGTGACATTTGTGTAAATCTCATCCCTTTGCTGCTACTGTAAAATACTGAGGAATTTCCGCCCACCAATTCCTGGTGCGAAATCTGCAGTCATTATTTCCTGACCAGTGTCCTATGAAACCCTAAAGTTTTCTGGAACCTGTTAAGGGCTTACCCAGAAAACAGCAATTGTTGAGACTTTTACAGTAGGGATGTAGTGATACCCAGTAGGGTTGCCATTATTGGTTTACTATGTGGCCATCAGCTATAGGGATAATTATAATACCTTTATAATTTAACTACATATTGGAGGTCATTTATTATCACTATTATCTGCAATGTAGCCTCTATTTTCCTAAATTGTTGCTGTATTCTAGTGTCTAAAGTCTAATACAACTCCATGGACCAAAGTATGTAGACAACTACATATTACACCTACATGAGTCTTTATGGGATTCTATTCTAAATCCATGTAAGCATTAACATAAAGTTGGTCCCCCCATTGTAGCTAAAACATATTCCACTCTTCTGGGAAGACGTTCTACAAGATTTTAGAGTGTCTCTGTGGGAAGTTTTGCTCATTCCTCTAGAACAACATTTGTAATGTTAGACACCGATGTTGGATGAGAGTGACTGGCTTGCAATCTCCATTATTTTTTATCTCAAAGGTGTTCATTGTGGTTGATGTCAAGGCTTTATGTTGGCCAGTCGAGTTCTTCCACACCAAACTCAACCATGCATTTATAGATTGGAAGCATACAATTGTCCAAAAAATGTTGAAGCATGACGATTTCCCTTCTCTGGAACTAAGGTGCCTAGGCCAATCTCTGAAAAACAACCATGTAGAATTATTTCTGCTCCAACAAACTTTACAGATGGCAAATATGCAGTCAGGCATCTAACGTTCTCCTGGCATTCACCAAACCCATACTCGTTCATCAGCCTTTCAGAAAGATAAGCGTGATTCAACACTTGAGAGAACATGTTTCCACTGCTCCTGGATCCAGTATAGACATGCTTTAGACCACTGCTTCCATTGCTTGGTGATGTAAGGCTTGCGTACAGCTGCTTAGCGACAGAAACCCATGCCATGAAGCTCCTGGTGCACAGTTTTTTGTGCTGATGTTAATGTCAGAGGAGGTTTGGAACTCTGCAGTTGAGTCAGAAGAGCGTTGGTGACTTTATTTGCTCTGTGCACCTCAACACTCAGCAACCCTGCTCTATAACTTTACGTGATCTACCACTTCATGGTTGAGTTGCTGTGTTTCCTTAATGTTTGCACTCACAGTTGCCTGTGGAATAACTAAGAGGGGAGAAACTTCACAAACTGACATGTTGCAATGGTGATATCCTATTACAGTACATCAGTTAAAGTGTAAAGAGTTCTTTACACTGAGCAGTTCATTCAAAAATGTTTGTAAGGGTAGACTGCATGGCTAGGTGCTGGATTTTATACACCTGTGGCAATGGGACTGAATGAAAATTTTGTGTTGTTATTTGGTTTATCTATGACTTCATTCTGGTCCTTCTTGATGCACATTGGAGCAGTTTGCTTCATTTTCTGGTAAATTGCTATGCTATCTGTTTATTATGGTAATTTAAAGAGGACCTGTGGGGTCTGCAATACTTGCATTTCCCATATAATAACAATTCTAGGACATTTTCAGAAATCTTCATTGTGCTGTTCATCTGTTATTCCCATTTGAAATACTGTATATGAAAACATTGAGAACTGAATTTTACTATTAACACCTCCAACTGCTACAATTCAGATACACCAGAATTCCTACTCTGTGCAGGTCCACAAACTTCTGTCTCATTTGAGTTGACAGCTGTTTGGTTTTACCCATAATAATAGATGACAAAGATATTTGATATGTTGATAACATAATATTTCTGATATTTCTACTACATAGTTTATATTTTTTCCCCCCATTCTTGAAGGTTAGCAATATTTGACTGTAGACTGTAAATAAATAAACACATTTCTGAGGGTAAGGTAGGTCGTTAATATGATCTTCCTCAAAATCTTAAGTCTAAAGTGGATTTACATGCAAAGATCATTGGGAACGAACGTTCCTGCGAACTCTCATTCCGGACAAGCTGCCCATCTGAAAGTGCAGTAGATCACCAAATGAATGAGCGAAACATTCATTTATTGGGTGATCCTGTAATTCGTGCAGGCACCTAAAATATAGTTTCTGAGCAGCAGATTGTGCAGTTTAAACAGTGATCTGCTGCCCAGAAACAATGCAGCTGTATCAGATAGCAATAGTGATCCCTCGCCCTCATACTGTGGAGGCGATCGCTGAATGAACAGCTGACTGTCGGGAAGGAACGCTTCTTTCCCGACAACCGTCTTCTCCTCGGCGCATGTAAATATGCCTTAAAAATTTGCAGCCAGTCATGAAGATAATTTTATCGACTCCATTCCGTTCATTGGCTTAGTGCTGACACAAAGAATGTGTTCTCAGAATTACTCAGGAATGACGAACATTTTTTGTTGTCTGAAAACATATGTGCTGATCATACACACTTCAGAGCTAAACATAGTCCAGATGAGAACACAAGAAAATTGAGTTCTTTTTATTCTTATTAGCAAGAGCTCTCAGCAGAATGTCTACGTAAGACTAAGTCTTGGCAACACCAGTTTCATTGATCTCGATACTTTAGTCATCAAACCAAGTTCACAATCGTGTAAAATACACTCTTTGACAAAAACAAACAAAACAAAGCGCACAAAGTAACTCATTAATGGGTTAGTCCCATCTCAGACATTGAGAGCATATCGCTAGGATTTGCCCCCAATGTCTGATGGGTGTGGGTCCCACCTCTGGTGCACCGTGCTAAGCTCTGGCTCAGCCATTTCCGTCATACCCATAGAAGTGAATGAAGCGGTGGCCACACTTGCACAGTGCGCCTCCCATTCATTTCAATGAGACTTTCGGCACTCCCATAGGAATGAATGGAGGGCGCCCTCAAGGACTTTGCAGCCTCTGTTCTAAGTATAGGTGTGGCTATAAGTATAGCCTTGCCTTAACATTTCTATCTGGATGCGTTATTTATTTATTTTTTTGTTAATGAGTGAACAAATTAGATTTTAGGCATGCTGCAGATGTTCAGAGTCATTAGTTATGTAATCCCGGAGCACATTCCCAGTAAGAATCGGGTTAAACCAGTGAAATGCACCAGTGCATGTTTTGCACTTATTAGTTGGCTAACAGCATGAACCAGTAATATCTACTACTGCAATGCCACCACTCATCTAGCCTCATCTATTATTACAATAGGGAGCTTAGTGCAGGAGGTCAATGCCCCTTCAGTTCCTCCAGCGACATCTTTGAAGAAAGATACAAGACATTGTGCAAGGGTAGCATGGATGGAACAAGCCACATACTGTCTGTGCAGACTCTTGGCTATGTATGCTGAGCCAGAAAGCATTAAGACCTACTATAAAGTTTAAAAGGCCCACAATATGTCCTCACAGTTCTAGAACGTAGGCTATATCAGGATGTTCCAGTGTTTACCACTTTTATGAACAGTGCTCAGACGTTGTCAGAGAACAAAGAACTGGTTTACTTTACTGGGGACAAAACATCAACCATTAACTGTAATATCATCATCAAGATGGAGACTGCCAGAGATACAGTAACATCTACGTCAGGAATCTCAAACTCGTGGCCCTCCAGATGTTGCAAAACTACAACTCCCAGCATGCCCCAATAGCTGTAGGCTCTCCTGGCATGATGTAAGTTGTAGTTCTACAACAGCTGTAGGGCCACGAGTTTGAGATCTCTGATCTACGTCATCACCAGACAGTGCATACACTGGAATAACTGCACTTGATTAAACAGTGATGCTGAACACAGTGCCGACTACTGTCAGCTTAACATAGTTCCTCCTGCATTAAGCTGCAGCTGTTGCTCTATTCCAACACATACCTCTATTATCCAAGATTTGTTTCCATTTATAATCACCTACTCTTAAGAAATACATACAAAAGAGATGTCAAACAGTCAAAACACTCATTAATCAGCTGAAATGATCTCTCCTGCAGCACAAGTCATTGTTTGTGGGCTGCAGATTGTGCTGTGGACGAGCAATGAAGAAGTTCCATACATTGGAGGTGATTGCTGCATTTAAATGCAGCTCTTTCCTCCCCTGACAAGCAGGTAGTTATCAGGAAGGAACGATCCCTTCCCAATAATTGCCTGGTCAATCCGCCTTAACTTAATCACTTTGTATGTTCACGGGGTTTAGGTCTTTTATTACAATATCAATGAAGGTTAAGGTTGCCACGTTTATTCATCATACTTTACTTGTTCCCCTCTTTGTTTGCTCATTAAATTGTGAACCCTATGGAGTGCCCTACCTTGTACAAATTTTTCTCCAAGGATTTCACCTGCAATGGGAGAACTATAACCACAATTTTGCATCAAAATCATTGAAAAATCCTTGTTGCGGGTTTTCTTTCCTGTTTTCAGAGTGTAACAGATATTTCACATGGCAGTGACGTGAACATGGCACCTGTACAGCAACTTAAACACTGAGCCAAACAGCGTCCAAACACTTCCGTACAGGCTCCAATAGATTCATTGTGCATGGAAATATTCTTCCACAGAAGCCACTTTTTTGGTTAGATTTCTATGAAATCTCTCCGTATGAGTTTGTATGAAATCAGAGGTGTACAAAACAGAGCTGCCATGCGCCTATGTTCATGATCCCTAAGGGCTCATTCAGGCGAGCCATGTTCATGTACGGATACTGTCCAAGTGTAAAATGCAGCATGTTCCGTTTAGGTCCACTTTTTGCATAGGACCCATGAACGATAAAAACGGTTGGCATCCAGGGTTGGACTGAACCACCAGAGTTCCAGAGGATCCTCTGGTGGACCTAGACTCTAATACCATAGTGGGCCCCAAATATCCAGTAAAAATAAGACATTTAGCTGCATTTAGAGCCAGTTACTTCTCACTAGAGTATATTTCTTTGATTGAAAACAAATAAAACCAGTTAAACTTTATTGATGATATAGAGGTTGGGCCTCAAGAACATTTTATTCTGGTGCCCAAGGCCCTCATTCCGACACTGTTGGCATCCATGTGTAGTTTGTTTAAAAAAATCGTCCATTTTTTACAGCCAGTGCATAAACAAGTTTCAGATGACTCTTCTGAAAGAGCCCTAAGGTTTTTGCTTATGACTTGCACATAAGCACTTGCAGATATGTTTCCTGCGTGTGAACCTATTGCATTGGTAACTTTATGTACTCATACAACTTTGCACTTATCATCAGATACAATTGTGCTGGATATTTATTCTCCCTTGTAGCACAAACCTTGTCTAACACCCTGATAGGGAAGGAAATTAATGGGTGGCCGCTGTTTATGTTTATGAAACCATTTCCTTCTTTTTATACGGTATTGCACTGTATATTCAGAATCTGCATCACTAATCCCATTTCCATTTAGGTCACTGAATTAAGCAATCTTCCACTGACTATATTAGAAAACGCTGATACAAAATACTTTTTCTCAATGAGGTTTAAAAATACAGTGCCTTGCGAAAGTATTCGGCCCCCTGGAACTTTTCAACCTTTTGCCAGATTTCAGGTTTAAAGCAAAAAGATATAATATTTAAAATTTTTGGTGAAGAATCAACCTCAAGTGGGTCAGAATTGTGAAGTGGAACGAAATTTATTGGATCATTTAAACTTTTTTTGTAATAATAAAACTGAAAAGTGGGGCTTGCAAAATTATTCGGCCCATTTACTTTCAATTCTGAAAACTCACTCCAGAAGTTCATCGAGGATCTCTGAATGATCCAATGTTGTCCTAAATGACTGATGAAGATAAATAGAATCCACCTGTGTGTAATCAAGTCTCCATATAAATGCACCTGCTCTGTGATAGTCTCAGGGTTCTGTTTAAAGCACAGAGAGCATCATGAAGACCAAGGAACACACCAGGCAGGTCCGTGATACTGTTGTGGAGAAGTTTAAAGCCGGATTTGGATACCAAAAGATTTCCCAAGCTTTAAGCATCCCAAGGAGCACTGTGCAAGCGATCATATTGAAATGGAAGGAGTATCAGACCACTTCAAATCTACCAAGACCCGGCCGACCCTCTAAACTTTCATCTCAAACAAGGAGAAGACTGATCAGAGATGCAGCCAAGAGGCCCATGATCACTCTGGATGAACTGCAGAGATCTACAGCTGAGGTGGGAGAGTCTATCCATAGCACAACAATCAGTAGAACACTTCACAAATCTGGCCTTTATGGAAGAGTGGCAAGAAGAAAGCCATTTCTCAAAGATATCCATAAAAAGTCTCGTTTACAGTTTGCCACAAGCCACCTGTGAGACATCAAACATGTGGAAGAAGTGCTCTGGTCAGATGAAACCAAAATCCAACTTTTTGGAAACAATGCAAAACTATATGTTTGGCGTAAAAGCAACACAGCTCATCACCCTGAACACACCATCCCCACTGTCAAACATGGTGGTGGCAGCATCATGGTTTGGGCCTGCTTTTCATCAGCAGGGACAGGGAAGATGGTTAAAATTGATGGGAAGATGGATGGAGCCAAATACAGGACTATTCTGGATGAAAACCTGTTGGAGTCTGCAAAAGACCTGAGACTAGGACAGAGATTTATCTTCCAACAAGACAATGATCCCAAAGATAAAGCAAAATCTACAATGGAATGGTTCAAAAATAAACGTATCCAGGTCATAGAATGGCCAAGTCAAAGTCCAGACCTGAATCCAATTGAGTATATGTGGAAAGAGCTGAAAATTGCTGTTCACAAACAATCTCCATCCAACCTCAAAGAGCTCGAGCTGTTTTGCAAGGAAGAATGGGCAAGAATTTCAGTCTCTAGATGTGCAAAACTGATAGAGACATACCCCAAGCGACTTGCAGCTGTAATCGCAGCAAAAGGTGGTGCAACAAAGTATTAATGCAAGGGGGCCGAATAATTTTGCACGCCCCACTTTTCAGTTTTATTATTACAAAAAAAGTTTAAATGAATCTGAAAATCCCTTTCTGTTACAAAGTGAAAGTAAGAAGACCAGGAATATGTAATGCCATGCAGCCAGCCAATCAGCAGATAGCCATCCCCTGTCATGTTACAGATCTATAAAAGCCTAATTCCACCCGGTCTCCGCCATTTTACTGTAAACTGAGCATAGGGACATATGTGGCAAGTAGAGATGAGCGAGCATACTCGTCCGAGCTTGGTGCTCATTCGAGTATTACGGTACTCGTAAGTGCTCGCTGCTCGGACGAGTATCTCGCCATGCTCGAGGAAATGGCAACTTCCGCATTGTGCATTTTTGGCACCTATAAACTCAGCCAATCACAAGCCAGGAGACTCTGCGGTACACCCAGCATCACGTGGGGCCCTTACATGTCGATAGCAGGGGTTGGCTGGCCTGATCAGGTGACCCGGGAATATACTAGTGACTGCCCGCGGTGCTCGGCTCAGATGCTGTCTGGATGTCGTTAGGGATAGAGCTGCTGCGTTTCAGGGAGAGTGTTAGGGCCTGCATTTAGTTCTTTGTTAGGCAGGAGTGATCTCCCAAGA